>CM069141.1:25488126-25758457 GCA_035221665.1 Okamejei kenojei
CCCGAAACGTTGCCTATTTCCTTTGCTCCATAGATGCTGCCTCGCCCGCTGAGTTTCTCCAGTATTATTGTCTACCCAGTTAAGTTATGGCCAGTCGTGCCAATAAAAGAACAAGACCCTTCTCAACTCCAACAATTTCCTTTCAGAATCGTTACTGAAAAGTTCAGATATCTTGGAATTTACGTGACTAGAAAGTATTCCTCTTTGTTTAAAATAAACTTCCCACCATTAATTACTACAAAAATTATTTCTATTGTCACTAACTTTATTTGGGACGACAAAACCCATAGAATACATAAACTACACTTCCGGTGGCGCCATGGAGGGCTAGAGAGTAACGCCAGCCAGCTCCGTGAAAAAAACAAGGAAAAAAACGGGTAGAAAAGACCTACCTGCTGCCTGCTGTTTCTGCACCGGCTGCCGTGAGTGATGTCATCAGGCGTGCGACTCGCAATGGCAACACAGCGCAGCCCACCCATGGATAAATCAAAACTTCGATATACACAACAAAAAACGGCAGAACAAGAACAAGACCCGACTGAAGCCTTGGGCTCAGGGGGGACACAATCCCAAGAAGATGTGTCGAAAAAAATCGAACACAAAATCGGAAATTGAAGAACTTAAAGTTTTTTTTGTACAAGAAATGGCAGAGTTAAAGAAAGAAAGAAAGTTGGAATTAAAGACTGAACTGGCAAAAATGAATTTTAAGGAAGAAATAGAAAAAATCAAGGAGATGAAAGAGTTAGTCTGAAATCAATATCTCGGCCACGGAATTATCTGACACATTGCGAAAGGAAATTGCAGAAATATTAACGGATCAAGCTGCAAATATAGTAGTAGAGATGAATGATAAAATCGAAAATAAGATGGAAACAGAGCTGGAACCTGTGGAGGAAGAACTCAAGGAGCAGACGACAGCCATAAAGAACCTTGAAGATTTAGCCGAAACAAGTGCCCTGACTATGAAAACACTCCTCAAAGAAAATCAACGTGTATCTGATTTACTGGGCAAAATAACTGATAAATGTACCGAGTTGGAAGGACGCCAGAGAAGACAGAACCTAAGGATCGTGGGTATTCGAGAAGGGAGAGAAAAGAATTAAGATACCCGAGAGTTTACTGCAAACTTATTGCAAAAGGTTTTATCTCTGGAACAAAAGCCTTTACTAGCCTGAGCACACAGAGTAATGAGACGTTATACAAAGCAAGATGCCCCTCCAAGACAAATTATAGTAAAAGTCCAGTATGATCATGTCCTGGAGGAGAAATCTTACATATGAAGAAGATTCGATCAGCATTTATCGAGACTACCCAGCAGAGGTCTCCAAGAAACAAAATACGTTCAAGGAGACCAAAAGAATTTTGAAGGAAGTGAAGAATTTGAAGTACAGTCTGAGGTACCCAGCCACCCTGAGAGTCACCTACAACCAGGAAGAACATTATTTCAAAAACCCAGCCGATGCAATGAACTTTGCCCAGGGGATTAAGGAACGCGAGGAAGACTGAATGAAATCTTCAATGATGAACTATACCAACAAATAAATTGTATTTTGAGGATTGGAGTGGACTATGGACTTGTTGCACCTGAAGAAGATGGAGAAGGATGTGGATTGGAAACTCGGATTGGAGATACGGATTGGAAACTCTCCTATGGATACTAACAATAAGAATAATAACACTACTAATATTAATAACTAACAAATACTAAAATGTATACAGCAGTATTATTATTAATTAAAGCTGATAACAACCAATTAATGATTAACAACTAATTATAGCTGATTTACTTAGAATTAGGTAAGCAGTAATCACACAGAATATAAAGTTTGACTTCATTTATCCCCTCTGGCACTTTAAAAAAACATTTTTTATCTCCCTTTTTTTTTATTTTTTTATTTTAATTATATCTTTTAATATGTATTAAGTATAGATATTATCATATACTTGACTGATGGATCCTGTACACATCAGAGTTTAATATTCCTGGTTAAATATTTTTATGGAATATAAGTATGGATAAGTTTGGATAAGTTTGTAACATCAACTACAGAAGTCGGTAGATTTCTAGCCATGGTAGTATGGCTAACACTAACTACGCTAATATTAGATGTAGTTTTTTCTCTCTTAATCTCTTAATCTATCCTTTTTTTAATATTATTCTTTGTTATTATTATTTTATATTTGAATGGAGTTATAAATTAATACAAAGGAGATATATACGTGAGAGATACCCAAGGGTCTTGAAATTCATCTATTCGGAGTTCGGGTGTAAAGTCGGGTATGTCGAGCTGAACCATTTGCTCTATTACATACCTTCTTAGATAAAAGATGAAAGACTTAAAAACGAATACGGGAAATGGAGGAATAACTTTTTGTAGCTGGAATGTTAAAGGTATTAACGAACCAATTAAGAGAGGTAAAGTATTAGCACATTTAAAAGCACTTAAAGTAGACATGGCATTTATCCAAGAGACACATCTAAAAAAAGATGCAGAGCATAGATTAAAGGCTAAATGGATAGACAAAACGTATCATTCTTCTTTTACACACAAATCTAGACGTGCAGCAATATTAATTCGTAAAGGCATTTCATTTAAACACACTTCAACTATAACTGATAGTGATGGTAGATATATTATTGTAAAAGGAGAATTATACACACAAAAAATGATTTTTGGCAATGTATATGGCCCAAATTTTGACAGCCCACTTTTTTTTTAAGAAAATATTTAATACTATCCCAGAATTCCCACAACACAAGCTAATAATTGGAGGAGATTTAAATTGTACACTAGATCCTTATTTAGACAGATCATCAAGACAACGGAAAATTAATTTTCATTCCAGTGATCTAATAAATGCATATACAGATACTAGCAATATTAAAGATGTTTGGAGAATGCAAAACCCAGCTGGACGAGAATATTCATTTTACTCACCTGTGCATAAAACTTATTCAAGAATAGATTATTTTTTGGTAGGTTTAAAACTTATCCCATTCACTTATAATTCAAAATATCATAATATTATAATTTCAGATCACGCAACTTTAACTTTTATGATTAAAATAACTGGTAAAATGGAAAAACAGGGACAGTGGAGATTTAACCCACAAATTTTAAAAGACAAAATACTCAAGAACACATCACAAAACAGATTAAGATTTATTTGAAATAAATGATAAGCCAGAAATACCTTCATCCCTATTATGGGAAACTTTTAACGCGTATGTTCAGGGAATTATGATATCCTCTCAAGCATTTTATAATAAAGAGAATCGGAGGGAACAACAGGCATTGGAAAAGGAGATCAAACAATTAGACACAGAAAATGCTGCTAACCCAACCATGATAAATCATAATAAAATCTCTGCATTGAAATATAAATTAAATAAAATACAGTCAGACCAAGTTGTAAAACTATACCAATATACTAAACAAATACAATTTGAATTCGGAGATAAACCACAAAAATTATTGGCTCGTCAATTACGAAAGTTGGAGGGAGAAAAATTAATCCATAGGATTAAATCAGACAAAGGTGAATTACTAGTAGAAACTAAAGATATAAATGAGAGATTTTTGCAATATATAAAAATTTATATTGCCAAAATGACAGGAATAGAAACATTTCGAACAGGAATAGAAACATTTTTTAAAAATTGTAATCTAAAAGGACTGGATTTAGAAAATTTAGAATCACTAAACGCTGAAATAACTACTAAAGAAATCGAAGAATCTATTAGGTCGTTAAAAAATGGTATTGGATCAGAATTTTATAAAATATTCTATGATATGATAGCTCCATGTTTGAAGACACTTTATGAATATATTTATGCACAACAGAAATTAAATGAATCTATTATAACGCTTATACCTAAATGAGATAAAGATCTGGATGATCCAGGGTCGTATAAAGCCATTGCTCTTTTAAATACTGATTAAAAAATATTAACCAAAATACTAGCACAAAGACTAAATACAGTGATTAATAAAGTAATTCATTCAGATCAAACAGGATTTATACCAAAACGATACTCCTCATATAACCTGAGACGATTATTCAATATTATATACTCGAAAATAAATATTAATAAAGATCTAGCAATTATCTCATTAGACGCAGAGAAAGCTTTTGATCAGGTTGAATGGTCTTATTTATTTTCGGTTATGGAAACTTTTCTGTTGGGAGAAAGTTTATAACATGGGTTAAACTACTATATACCAATCCAACAGCTAGAATATTAACAAATCAAATGTTATCAACTAAATTTAATTCATCCAGAGGCTGTAGACAAGGTTGTCCTCTATCGACACTACTGTTTGCTCTGGCAATTGAACCATTAGCACAATCCGTGAGATTACATCCTGAAATATACGGGTATGAAACCAAAGAAACTGAAAATAAAATCTCTTTATACGCAGATGATGTATTACTTTATATTACAAAGCCTGAAACTAGTATCCCTAACTTATTAGATTTAAGAACTCAATTTGTCTTGTTTTCAGGATATAGAATTAATTGGAATAAAAGTGAACATGCCAATAATGGGAAATAACCCACATATACTACAACAATTTATTTTTAAGATAGCAAATGAAAAAATCAAATATCTTGGAATTTATGTAACAAAAAGATATGATTCTTTATTTAAATCTAATTTCCCACCCCTACTGAATAAACTACTTAAGAATATCCTATATCGGAAAACATTACCTATTTCAATGCTAGGATTAATGATTTTTTTTCCGAAATTATTATACCTGTTTCAAGTGATCCCGATATATCTTCCTAAATTTTTTTTTAAGAAAGTGGACTCTATAGTTACCAATTTTTTGGGGGATTATAAGAGCCAGAGAATAAATAAAAAACATCTATGTAAATCAAAAATAAATGGAGGTTTTGCACTGCCTAATTTTATGTTTTACTACTGGGCAGTTAATATTAAAAATATGAATTTTTGGTTGGAAGAATTAGATAAACAGCCAAACTGGTTACAAATGGAAAAGGAAGATTGTTCACCTTTCAAAATTAGCTCGATTTTATTTGCCAATGCTAAAATACGTAAGAAAATTTATAGAGGAAATCCAATAATAGAAAGTGGGATACGTATTTGGAAACAATTAAAGAAAACATTAAAATTGGAAAGTATACCACTGGCTCTTCCGATTGTAAACAACATTACTTTTAAACCCTCAATGATGGATAAAGGTTTTTTACAATGGAAGAACTATGGAATTAATAAGATGGGTGATCTCTACAGGGAAAGTCTCTTTCTTTCATTTCAGGAATTACAACAAAATTACGGATTACACTCAAAAGAGTATTTTAGATATTTACAAATTAGAGACCATGTTAAATCAAACACACAGGATTTTAGAAATAGAAAGACAGAAATTTTAGATGAATGTCTAAATAAATATCCGAACACAGAAAAATTAATATCATATATTTATAATATTTTATTGGAAAATGATGTACCAATGTCGAAAATATATAGGCAAGTATGGGAAAACAAATTAGGTCAAACAATTGGTCTAGAAGTATGGAATGAAAGTTTAGAACATATACACCACTGCTCATTAAATGCCAGACACTTTTTGATACAATTTAAAGATTTACATAGATTACACTTTTCAAAATCCAAATTAAACAGAATTTTTTCAAATGTTTCTGCTATATGTGATAAATGTCAGCATTTAGAAGCTAATCTAATGCACTCATTCACAAAATGTATAAAAATTACTAACTTTTGGACAGAAATTTTTCAGATAATCTCGAATGTAGTTAATGCAAATCTGACTCCAGACACAAAATTAATCATATTAGGAATATTAGAAACGGATCAACTACTAACAACACAGCAAAGATTTTTTATCGATTATAGTTTAATAATTGGTAAAAAATTAATATTAGGATTTTGGAAAGGTCCTACATCCCCCACAATCAAAATGTGGATTACAGAAATGTCGGAGACACTTCATCTGGAAAGATTAAGACTTGTCCTTTTGGACAAGCTAGATCAGTTCAGAGGAATATGGTCTCCATTTATTGAATATTTAAAGGGTCAAGGTGATCCGGTTCGAGGGCCTGACTGAAACCTGAATGAAGGAATAGATGAAGAACTATATATAATAGACCACTGATATATCTCCAATGAAGTATAGCCTGCTTAATTCTATTGATTTTCTACTTTTATTTTATTTATTTTTATTATAGATATTATTTATGGATATACAATGGAAGACATTTAAAGACTGCATGGATGAACTACAAAAATTGTTCATCCCAGTTTGGCAAAAGAATAAATCGGGGAAGGTAGTGCATCCGTGGATAACAAGGGAAATCAGGGATAGTATCAAAGCAAAGGATGATGCGTACAAAGTAGCCAGAAAAAGCAGCATACCAGAGGACTGGGAGAAATTCAGAGACCAGCAGAGGAGGACAAAGGGCTTAATTAGGAAAGGAAAAATAGATTATGAAAGAAAACTGGCAGGGAACATAAAAACTGACTGCAAAAGTTTTTATAGATATGTGAAGAGAAAGAGGTTAGTTAAAACAAATGTAGGTCCCTTGCAGTCAGAAACAGGTGAGTTGATCATGGGGAACAAGGATATGGCGGACCAATTGAATAACTACTTTGGTTCCGTCTTCACTAAGGAAGACATAAATAATCTGCCTGAAATAGCAGGGGACTGTGGGTCAAAGGAGAAATTGAGTGAAATCCAGGTCAGTCGGGAAGTGGTGTTGGGTAAATTGAATAGATTAAAGGCCGATAAATCCCCAGGGCCAGATAGGCTGCATCCCAGAGTATTTAAGGAAGTAGCTCAGGAAATAGTGGATGCATTAGTGATAATCTTTCAAAACTCTTTAGATTCTGGAGTAGTTCTGAGGATTGGCGGGTAGCAAATGTAACCCCTCTTTTTAAGAAGGGAGGGAGAGAGAAAACGGGGAATTACAGACCAGTTAGTCTAACATCGGTAGTGGGGAAACTGCTAGAGTCAGTTATTAAAGATGGGATAGCAGCACATTTGGAAAGTGGTGAAATCATTGGACAAAGTCAGCATGGATTTACAAAAGGTAAATCATGTCTGACGAATCTTGTGGAATTTTTCGAGGATGTAACTAGTAGCGTGGATAAGGGAGAACCAGTGGATGTGGTATATCTGGACTTCCAGAAGGCTTTCGACAAGGTCCCACATAAGAGATTAGTATACAAACTTAAAGCATACGGTATTAGGGGTTCAGTATTGATGTGGATAGAGAACTGGCTGGCAAACAGGAAGCAAAGAGTAGGAGTAAACGGGTCCTTTTCACAATGGCAGGCAGTAACTAGTGGGGTACCGCAGGGCTCAGTGCTGGGACCCCAGCTATTTACAATATATATTAATGATCTGGATGAGGGAATTGAAGGCAATATCTCCAAGTTTGCGGATGACACTAAGCTGGGGAGCAGTGTTCGCTGTGAGGAGGATGCTAGGAGACTGCAAGGTGACTTGGATAGCTGGGTGAGTGGGCAAATGTTTGGCAGATGCAGTATAATGTGGATAAATGTGAGGTTATCCACTTTGGTGGCAAAAAACAGGAAAGCAGACTATTATTTAAAATGGTGGCCGATTAGGAAAAGGGGAGATGCAGCGAGACCTGGGTGTCATGGTACACCAGTCATTGAAAGTAGGCATGCAGGTGCAGCAGGCAGTGAAAAAAGCGAATGGTATGTTAGCTTTCATAGCAAAAGGATTTGAGTACAGGAGCAGGGAGGTTCTACTTCAGTTGTACAGGGTCTTGGTGAGACCACACCTGGAGTATTGCGTGCAGTTTTGGTCTCCAAATCTGAGGAAGGACATTATTGCCATAGAGGAGTGCAGAGAAGGTTCACCAGACTGATTCCTGGGATGTCAGGACTGTCTTATGAAGAAAGACTGGATAGACTCGGTTTATACTCTCTGGAATTTAGGAGATTAAGAGGGGATCTTATAGAAACTTACAAAATTCTTAAGGGGTTGGACAGGCTAGATGCAGGAAGATTGTTCCCGATGTTGGGGAAGTCCAGGACAAGGGGTCACAGCTTAAGGATAAGGGGGAAATCCTTTAAGACCGAGATGAGAAAGACTTTTTTCACACAGAGAGTGGTGAGTCTCTGGAACTCTCTGCCACAGAGGGTAGTTGAGGCCAGTTCATTGGCTATATTTAAGAGGGAGTTAGATGTGGCCCTTGTGGCTAAGGGGATCAGGGGGTATGGAGAGAAGGCAGGTACGGGATACTGAGTTGGATGATCAGCCATGATCATATTGAATGGCGGTGCAGGCTCGAAGGGCTGAATGGCCTACTCCTGCATTTAATTTATTTCTTTTTATTATTTCTCTTTACTATCTTCTTTCTGTTATAAAATAATAAAAAGTATAGAAGTATAAATAAGAATGATTGTGAACTTTAAAAATATCAAGAATGTATGTGACGAATAATATGTCTCTTTCTTTTTATTTTATGTTATTCCTTAATATGTATTTACTTCTAATAAAAATATTTTACAAAAGAATACATAAAATACATTTGTGCAAATCCAAAGAAAATGGAGGATTAGCTCTACATAATTTTCTTTTTTACTACTGGGCAACTAATATTAAAAATATAACTTTCTGGTTGGATGATACATGTTAACATGTAAATTGGTTAAAAATCGAGAGGGAAGAGTGTTTGCCTTTTAGTATAGGCTCGATCCACCTATCTCCAATACATCTGAATGTCAACGTATGAGCAAAATCCGATAATACATAGTACTATCCGTATCTGGAAACAGCTGAAATTCAGTCTTAAATTGAGAAATATGTCTCTCTTTCTTCCTATTGCAAATAATCCCTCATTTAAACCGTCTACCTTAGATATGGCGTTTGTTCAATGGAAGAACCTGGGAATCAATACCGTGGGAGACCTCTATAAGAAGAAAACCCTCTCTTATTTTCAAGAACTATAGGGGAAATATCACTTGAATGCCAATAATGTTTTTAGATACCTTCAAATCCGAGATTATGTGAAAACATATACACAAGACTGTCCTCTTATGGGTCCAGATATATTAGACGTTTGAATAGATATGCCGATACAAGTTACACTCTTCAAAACATTGACACCTCACCCTCTGAGATTTATAGGCAAGCATGGGAGGACGTTGGGTTTACCCATTTTGAAAGATATATGGGAGGAAAGCCTACTATACATACACTACTGTTCTTTAAATGCCAGGCACTGCCTGATACAATTTAAAGTGTTGCATAGGTTATACTACTCAAAGATCAAATTGAACAATATCTTCCCAACTGTCTCTCCTCTCTGTGATAAATGTCACTTCCAAGAAGCCACCCTAACTCATTCTTTTGTATCCTGTATAAAAATACAAAACTTCTAGATGGGAATATTCAATATCATTTTTAAAACACTTAAAATTCAATTGGAGTCAGATTCAAAATTAATAATTAATAATTCAAAATTAATAATATTAGGAATGTCAGAGGGCTGCCCTAATCTAACGATATCTCAAAGAAGCTTCCTTGATTATGGTTTAATCACAATGAAAAAACGTATACTTAAATTCTGGAAAAAGATAACAGTCCCCACAGTTAAGATGTGTATCACAGAAATGACCGAAACACTACATTTAGAATAAAAAAGGCTTGTCTTGACTGACAAACCAGATCAATTTTCCAAAATATGGTCTCCTTTCATCGAATTGCTTCAACAACATAATGGTTGAACACAAATTCAAAACCAACGCTAGGGTCTGGTGAGCGGGCATAGGGAAGGGTAGTGGGATATATCTCCGCTTCTTTCACTTCTTCATTAGTTCAGGGGTTTTTCTTTATTCTCTTTCGTCTCTTTTTCAAATTTCTTTCTCTTCTTTTTCTTTTCTTTTTTCTTTCCCTTTTTTCCTTTTTCTTTTTTTTCCGATGTTAAAATTGAAGCTGTACGACAATTGTATAATTGTTATGTCGCTCACTTTCTCCTTCTAAAATTGCTTCCAATAAAATAAATAAAAATTTAAAAAAGTTATGATCAGTCATGCATTCCTTTATTAGAACCGGATTTATATGCTCCAAGTGACGCATTTGTTGCAGGAAGGAAGTTTGTGGGTAAGTTTCCATTTGGTAAATTTCACTCCTGCCATTTGAAAAGCTGGAGAGAGCATGAATAAAGAGGGATAAAAGGAATTTATGTCATTTTTCTGAGTGTTGTTATACATCTGATTAGGGCTTTATAAGATATATTTTCAGTTTTTCACTTTTTGCTGGATAGGAGCTCCTCATGTCTTTCCAACCCCATTGTGACAATTATTATCAGGATAGTTTGAAAAATTTACTGCAATAGACTGCACTAGTGCATGCCTCCTGAGATGATAGATTTTTTTTCAGTCATAAAGTATGAATAGGTGAATATTCAAGTTCATAAAGCTTCTTAACTGCATCTGAACAGCACTCGGTTAGCATTAAGATGTGAATCAGTGATGCACAATGAAAAAAATACATGCAGCAGATTCCAGTCATATTATTGTATGTAAAATGTAAAGAAAAGACATAATGAAAAGAAATGATCCAAACTCTGGTACAAAACATAAAGGCACTTGAAGCCAGACACAAAATGCTGGAGTAACTCAGCAGGACAGGCAGCGTCTCTGGTGAGAAGAAATGGTGATGTTCTCTCCAGAGATGCTGTCTATCCCACTGAGTTACTCCAGCATTTTGTGTTTACCTTCGATTCAAACCAGCATCTGCAGTTTATTTCCTACACATAAAGGCGCTTGATCTCTGTTTTGCCACTCATAGGGTGGTGGGTATATGGAATGAGTTGTCAGAGGAAGAGGTTGAGGCAGGCACTATAACAACATGTGAAATACATCTGGGCAGGTACATGAATGATAAAGGTTTAGAGGGATCAGGGCCAAAACCGGGCAGGTAGGAACTGTGTAGATGGGGCATCTTGGTCGGCAGGGGAAAATGAGCCGAAGGGCCTGTTTCTGTGCTGTATGACGATGATCTCTTTGAGTGTTAAATAGTTTAAAGAGATTTGTAATTACTAGCAACTCACTTGGCCCAGAAAGGGACCACTTGCTCTATTAAGTCCATGCTGACTACTGAATACCATTTCCACCAAATTCACTTGTCCTCTCCACACACTCTTATCAACTCCCCCAAATTTACCCCTTATTTAGTCAACAGGGGGAATTTGCTGTGTTCATTGGTCAATGGTTTATTTATTGTCACGTGCACCAGGTACAGTAAAATACATATTTTGCATACAGCTCAGGAAGACTATCCCCGTACATAAACACAATCTCCTGGTCAGCAGAGGATGTACAAAACAGCCCACTGTCCATATGGAAGAGGCACCATTTCGCGCCATTTTACAATCCCAGTTGCAGCTAGCCATAAAGGCCTGTTCCATCCGTCTCCTCCTCCATTCCAGTCATCCCGCGAGGGTGTGGAAGGTAAGACCCCGTTCCTCTAACCGGGACACTTTGTCCAGCGACCGCCGCCGTCTCCTTCCACACCCTCTCCGATACCCGATCCACGGGGCGACAAAGGGCCGGGCTCGGCGGCCTTGCCACTCTGAGTGAGCTGGGCCTGCTGTTAGCGTGCCGGGCCAAGGCCCAGGCTGCTGCAGGCCTCCAGTGATCCTGTCCACCATTGAAGCCCTGCCCCCCACCATTCACTGGCCTTCGGTCCAACATCCCCCTCTCCAGTGCACAGGGTGAGCAGAGGCCGGGCTCAGTGGCAACCTCTCCGGGCTCGTGCTCGTTACCGTGGCAGCAAGCTGAGACTCGCCGGGAGGATGTACTGATCATGTCAAATGCCACAGTTTATCTTAAATCATCTAGGACTATAGCCCTGGTTGATGTCTCTCAGCAGTATCCTGCAGACATGGATCTCCGGGTTCTCACGCAGCACTGACTCATAGTCACTCTCCACAATTTTACCATCTCTGCCATACCACGGCCTAATGAAGTGCCCCATCCGAGGTGCCTGACAATCAGACGGCATCACTCAATACTGGAGGAGAGGGAACCTGGTCAATCAATTGACCAACCTTCACACCCTTGGGATGTGGGAGAAAACCAGAACACTCTGAAGAACACAGGAAGAATGTACAAATTCCAGGCAGACAACACGTCATAATTGAATCCAGGTTACAGGAGCTGAGGTACAAATGAAACTCATCTTTGTTCGCTGATGCTAAAAGTATTCTGGTGTATCCTTTGCCACAATAATACATTCCTGATTTTTTTTCTATCAACTTCAGTGGACCAAAAATTGGGAAGCAAATATAATAGTAAGATTAAATGAGAACTTACCAGTTTGAAGTTTGATCCTTATTTTATGAGGAGTTACAATGAGGGATTATGTGAAGAAGCCCCGCCAGAGCGCATGCTTGTCATACTTCAAAACAGCGGCATGAAAACACAGAAACCCAATAGCCGGTAACATAGTAAGGCTTTTAGAAGACTAGAACTACCAGATGATCCTTTAGATTATGAGGGTGGGAGCGGAGGGCACCTAATCCCTCATCGTAACTCCTCATAAAATAAGGATCAAACATCAAACTGGTAAGTTCTCATTTAATCTTACTATTTTACTTCGGAGTCACGTGAGTGACTACGTGAAATTTCAAAGCTCTGTGATTTCATGCCGCAGATACAGTTCCATACGACACACTGCCTTGGTTGACACAGGATAACCAAATAATGTATCAAACATTGTTTAATTTATACAATAAATGTCTTAAACAATAAAATTTTACACAACTCAAACAGAACCCAAAACAGCTTGCCCAATCTTTGCATTGTGAGGACAGGTTTGTCAGAAACCCTAACAGGTTCCTTAACGGGACTATCCTGCAGTGAGGATTTGGTCTAATGGCACGTCCTGCGCCTTTGCTGCGTACTTTGATGCCGCCCTGGTGGAGTGATTTAAACACATCAGTGTCTACTCCAGCAAAATGCAAACCTGCTTTCGGTCATCTAGCAATAGCTTGTACTGACACCTTTGTACGTGTTTTTATGTGGCTGATGACCATCGCTGTTTCAGAGCCTCTGAGACTCTTGATGACCTTGATATGATTAGCTCAGATGCGTAATAACATATAGTCCTAGATCAATGGGTATATTTTAAGCTTATTTTGGTTCCAGCCATCCCTGGCCTGCTCTGTTTGATTAGATCGTATGCATAAAACACAATATCATCTACAGAAGAATGCATTCCAGTCATATCTTTTGCAATATTTGGACCCATAATGCTGCACCATGAACATGATAACTTTGAGCGTTAACTTCATGAAAGGCAGAGATGTAATTGGAGCCCATTGCCAAAGCAGTGTGAGAACTATGCTCACATCCCAGATTTCTGAATATGTACAGTGGCTTGCAAAAGTATTCATACCCCTTGAACTTTTCCACATTTTGTCACGTTACAACCACAAATGTAAATGTATTTTATTGGGATTTTATGTGATAGACCAACATAAAGTGGTGTCTAATTGTGAAGTGGAAGGGAAATGATACATGGATTCCAAATTTTATTACAAATAAAAAACTGAAAAGTGTGGCGTGCAAAAGTATTCAGCCCCCCTGAGTCAATACTTTGTAGAACCACCTTTCTCTGCAATTACAGCTGCAAGTCTTTTGGGGTATGTCTCTACCAGCTTTGCACATCTAGAGACTGAAATTTCTGCCCATTCTTCTGTGCAAAATAGCTCAAGTTCAGTCAGATTGGATGGAGAGCATCTGTGAACAGCAATTTACAAGTCTTGCCAGAGATTCTCAATTGGATTTAGGGTCTAGACTTTGACTGGGCCATTCTAACCCATGAATATGCTTTGATCTAAACCATTCCATTGTAGCTCTGGTTGTATGTTTAGGGTTGTTGTCCTGCTGGAAGGTGAACCTCCGCCCCAGTCTCAAGTCTTTTGCAGACTAACAGGTTTTCTTCCAAGATTGCCTTGTATTTGTCTCCATCCATCTTCCCATCAACTCTGACCAGCTTCCCTGTCCCTGCTGAAGAAAAGCATCCCCACAGCATGATGCCACCACCACCATTTTTCACAGTGGGGATGGTGTGTTCAGGGTGATGTGCAGTGTTAGTTTTCCACCACACATAGCATTTTGCATTTAGACCAAAAACTTCAATTTTGGTCTCATCAGACCAGAGCACCTTCCTCCACATGTTTGCTGTGTCCCCCACATGGCTTGTGGCAAATTGCAAATGGGACTTCTTATGGCTTTGTTTCAACAATGGCTTTCTTCTTGCCACTTTTCCATAAAGGCCCGATTTGTGGAGTGCACGACGAATAGTTGCCCTGTGGACAGATTCTCCCACCTGAGTTGTGGATCTCTGCAGCTCCTCCAGAGTTACCATGGGCCTCTTGGCTGCTTCTCTGATCAATGCTCTCTTTGCCCGGCCTATCAGTTTAGGTGGACGGCCATGTCTTGGTAGGTTTGCAGATGTGTCATACTCTTTCCATTTACGGATGATGGATTGAACAGTGCTCCGTGAGATGTTCAAAGCTTGGGATATTATTTTATAACCTAACCCTGCTTTAAACTTCTCCACAACTTTATCCCTGACCTGTCTGGAGTGTTCCTTGGGCTTCATGATGCTGTTTGTTCACTAATGTTCTCTAACAAACCTCTGACGCCTTCACAGAACAGTTGCATTTATACTGAGATTAGATTACACACAAGTGGACTCTATTTACTAATTAGGTGACTTCTGAAGGCAATTGGTTGCACTGGATTTTATTTAGGGGTATCAGAGTAAAGGCGGCTGAGTACTTTTGCACACCACACTTTACAGTTTTTTATTTGTAAAAAAATTTGAAAACCATGTATCATTTTCCTTCCACTTCACAATTATGCGCCACTTTGTGATGGTCTATCACATAAAATCCCAATAAAATACATTTACGTTTGTGGTTGTAACGTGACAAAATGTGGAAAAGTTCAAGGGGTATGAATACTTTTGCAAGCCACTGTATGTCTGGGAGGGTTTGTTAAAATATCTCCTATGAATCTGCCACCGAGATGAGATCCGACAGAGTGTTGTCCGGACCCTTGCCCTAAGTAGGAGGACAAAGTATTTCTAGCACTATAAATTGCACTATAGCTTAACTGCTCCTCAAATTGCAATGTAGCCAGGAACTCCAATACATCCGGTATGCCTGCAACTTATGATAAGATATATTTAACTGTAAACAGGACATCTCCCATTTCTTAATATGAGATACATATTGTTTTTTAGTACTATCTCTCCAGACCATCGTAATCACATCGACGGTTCTACTCAATAGTCTGAGTCCCTGGAGCAGTCTGGTCAGAAGATACAAATCAATAAATTAATATATTCATGTAAAGGGGAACTTTCCTCCTGTCCCAGTGTGAACCAACAAGTTACTGTAATTGGGCTGATCATGAATGCTGTGTCATCCGTCTCAAACCAATGTGACCATGCTGTGTGGACCAGTTTAGAACCTACTAAACACCTAAGTGTAGTCATACTCTATTTTGGTGAGACATTGATTGAATGAGGAAGAAATGGGGAAGCGTAAGAACATACATCGCCAATGTAGCGAGAATGTATCCTCCGCTACTGCCCCTAGATTTAGTTCACATGCCGAATACAGGTGCCGATAATTTAACCCAGATACATCAGATCTATGTCTGGCAATCCATACCAGCTAACAATGATTTTGAACTTTTGGATTCTTAATTCATTTTATGTTTGTCATGGAATTTACATGACCTGGTGTCTGCAACTTTCGCATTATCTCTACCTGATAGTTAAATATCTGAGACCCAGATGTTCCTTGTAATGCACCAGTGCCAGATAAGGCTAGGCAGACTGTTACATAATAATGACCTCATTCTACCCATGTGATTGATATGGGTACCAGCTGTGGTATTGTGAATCTGAAGCTGCACATGCAATCATGCTTTGTTGAGCAGAATTCTTTAGGAAATAGAATGCACCCAGCAATTCTATGCAGTTTACCCCAACCTCTGCAGGGTTAATGCCTCTTTCACATTTTATCTGCCGTCCCAGCCAGACTTGACATCCACGGCTCCTCATCCTGAAGCTCACATCAGTTTGTAAACTAAGGTTATTTAGTCAGAATGTCGCTAGTACATCTCGATACATTAGTTACAATTTTGGCCGTAGCCAAAGTACTGTCATGTTAATTAACCAATGATGACCTCAAATAGCCAATAATTCTAAATGGTACTAATCTAAGTTTAATTAGATGGGTGAGGACCTAACCTCTCAACAGGTGTGTGGTAGCTGAATATTTATCTTTCAGATCTATGGCTGCCAATATAACACCCTTTTTTATCCCAGTTACAATACTGAAATTTTTATTTAAACCTTTTATACTGGACCGTAAGGGTTAAGTATGTTCCGGCCCAGAATGACTCGACACCCACCATCGTCCTTTTGGCTGGGGAATTGGACACAATTGTTAAGGCTGATATGCATGATCCACCTATAGAGTTAGTGGTATTGAACCCCAATACCAAACTGTGTCTATTTTGTACGAGTGGATGTAATTCCGAGATACATATTCAAGATCCCCGGATACAGTCCAATATTCACTTACTGTTTCATAATCTGAAAGGATACGGTTTTTGAGGTGGCATCCTGGCCTCAGTTTTAGTCTCATCGTCCAGGTAATCCCCTGGGTACTAGAGGATCTGCGCAAGGCTGTGAACCCTGGGTTGAGCATAGGCTGGATATTTATTCGTAAATATTAAACTAACAAATGGGTATAATTCCTGCTTCAACCAGTTTATTTATTTATTTATTTTATAGGTCTTTTGCAGCCTTAATTCATGTGCCCTCATGATGCGCTCCTTTAGAGCGATACACAGCAAACATGTGTTTGATATGTGAATTGTACACCATTATGAAGTCCTGGAACTAGTGAGGACCATTAATTTGCTGGCCAAATTGTCATCCCCGACTTCACCGCTATGGTAAATTGCTAACCACATCCGGGACACCTGGAGCGTGGCTCTTGTGCTTTGGTGTATGCACATAAGCACTGACACCAACTTCAGGGTCAGCATTCTATTGCCCTGGCTCTCCCGGCTGATGCGCACGGGAGGTCACACACAGCCCTAAACGAGGTGCTGGTGTGAGGGGTCCCTAAACTTCAGGGTCAGCATCCTATTGCCCTGGCTCTCCCGGCTGATGCTCATGGGAGGTCATACACACAGCCCTGTCAACAGGTGCTTGTGGCGCGGCTCTCCCGTAGGCCTGCGCTGTGAAACAGTTCAGTGTCAGCAACCCATTGACCCGAACTGGTCTGCCCTTTGCCACAGGGAGACCTTGAGCAGCCCTCTCCTAGGCGCTGCTGGCATGGCTCTCCCGTAGACCGGCATTTTCACACATGAAGCAGCTCTATCGCAGGTGCTGCTAGCGCGGCTTTCCGTAGCCCAGCGCTGTGACAGATACGGCGTCAGTAGAACACTGACCCGTCCTGGTCTCCCCCTCCAGCAGGGAGACCTTGAACAACCCTGTCCCAGGCATTGCCGGTGCCGCCTCTCTTACAGACCGGTGCTTTTTTACATGAAGCAGCCCTGTCCTAGGCGTTGCTAGCTCCGAAGTAAAATAGCATCTATTATGTAGGAAGGAACTGCAGATGATCGTTTAAACCGAAGATAGACACAAAAAGCTGGAGTAACTCAGTGGGTCAGTCGGCACCTCTGGAGAAAAGGAATAGGTGACATTTCGGCTCAAGACCCATCTCTGAAGAAGGCAATAGCATCTAATAGCGTCTATTTAGTGTTTATAACAAAATTTAATTTCTAAACATATGAACTTGAATGAATGAACGAATAAGTTTATTGGCCAAGTATTCACGTACAAGGAATTTGCCTTGGTGCTCTGCCCACAAGTGACAATGACAATTAGGAATGACACATAAAACATGAAACATTAATAATAAAACATTATTGATTAAACATGCAAATTAAATAAAATACCAGAGCAAAAGGAGGCTACAGATTTTTGGTTATTGAGTGGAGCTACTACTCGTGGAAAAAAGCTGTCTGGCTGTGGCAGCTTTGACAGTCCGGAGTCGCCTTCCGGAGGGAAGTGATTCAAAGAGATTGTGGCCAGGGTAAAAGGGGTCAGAGGTGATTTTACCTGCTCGCTTCCTGGCCCTTGCAGTGTACAGTTCATCAATTAATGGAAGGTTGCAGCCAATAACCTTGTCAGCTGATCGGACAATTCGCTGCAGCCTCTGGATGTCGTGCTTGGTGGCTGAGCCAAACCAGACCATGATGGAGAAGGTGAGGACAGACTCTACGATGGCCGCAGAATTGGACCATCATTACATGTGGCAGATTGTGCTTCCTCAGCTGCCGCAGGAAGTACATCCTCGGTTGTCCCTATTTGACTATGGAGTCGATGGAACCCCCCCATTTAAGGTCCTTGGAGATGATGGTTCCCAGGAACTTTAAAGACTCCACAGATGTGACTGTGGTGTTGTTGATGGTGAGTTGGGTGAGGGGAGGGGGTGCTCTCCTAAAATCTACCCTCAATTCCACTATCTTAAGAGCATTGAGCTCCAGGTTGTTGCGATGGCACCAGGACGCCAGCTGTGTCACTTCCTGACTATAGGCAGATTCTTCCCCATTCTGGATGTCCAATCAGGGTTGTGTCATCTGTAAACTTGAGAAGCTTGACAGAGGAGTCAGTGGAGGTGCAGTCATTGGTGTAGAGAGAGTAGAGGAGAGGGGAGAGTACGCAGCCTTGCGGTGCTCCTATGCTGAAGGTTTGCGGGTCCGAGATGTGCTTTCCCAGCCTCAGATGCTGCTTCCTGTCTGTCAGGAAGTTGGTGATCCACCGACAGAGGGGTTCAGGCACTAACATTTTATTTTCTGATGTCCTTGATATTTATACCTTACTTCAGTATTATTATATTAAAATATAAACTTAAGAAATAGAAACATAGAAAATAGGTGCAGGACTAGGCCATTCGGCCCTTCAAAACAGCACCACCATTCAATATGATCATGGCTGATCATCCAAAATTAGTACCCTATTCCAGCTTTTCCCCATATCATTCTCTCTTGAAAATCTAAAATATTTCTCAATTATGTGGGGAGAAGACATCATGTGCCCTATATCACGTGGAATCAAGCCTATCCTTTATAAACTTTTATTTTTATCTTAGAATTAACCAATAAATAAATTATTCCCATTAAAGAAAGTCTCATTTTGGTCACAGATTTAAGCAGTATTTATTACCATTATAACCCCAGGATCTGTCTTTGACATTATATATTCACAGTTGCTCTGATTTCCTTTTTGAAATAAAATCACATCTATGAAACATATGGCCTTGGATTTTGCAATCAACAGTTAAAACACGGTGTTCACCACTGACCTCCAGAAACCAGTTACAAAGATTGACCACAGCTGAGTGCATTGATTTCCATTATTCCAACGTGATTAACAATCTGAAACCATTTAATATGGATCTGGGGCATCCAGCAGCAGTGAAATTATAAGTCAGGCTTAGAAGCCAATTAGATTAAAGAATTCTCTCAGAAGGCAACCCTGGAAATAATTTTTAATCAATTTACGGAAAACACAATAAAGATTGGGACGTTAATATGTGGAATGTAGGTAAAAGACGAGAGATTATAACTGCCTAAAAAGAGTGAAGCTAGAGTGAAGATATATTTTCTTGCATAAAATGTTTTGGAATCATAACATTGATAAAAACTGAATCCAATTTCACGTTTACATTTTCAAGACCAGAGAGATTTATCAACAGTAATTTTGATTTGATTCTCTGTTAAGAAGTAACTTCAATTTAATTGGCAAAGTTCACCAATTTTATTTGCGATAAGCTTTGATAATGCATAAAATACTTAGCTTCTCAGTAAATCATAAATTATGCGTTGTTTCCATCTGCAAAGTGGACAGCAGCACACCCAGTGGGGAACCAGTCTATCACAGCAACTTTCAGATTTTTGCGTAGGATTGCACATGGCCTGATACCAGAAGAAAGCATGGTGAGAACCACAAACCACAGGTGTCAAGATTTCAACATGAAACTTTTAAAGGTAATAATGTTCATAATAAGGAACCATAATTTTTTTCTTAAATAAAGGAACTTAGAAGAATAAGCTGAATAATGATACTGCTGCCACCATTTCAATCATTATTAAATATTTTGTGTATTATTTCAGGCTATTCTGCTGGATTCAGAGTTCCTCATATTAGGTCCTATAAAAAGTTTAGATTGGGGGGTGACGGTGAGGGTAAAAGATGATAAGGATGCTTATACAGTGAACTTCACTTTGTCTTTTATGAATTCCTGTGCTAATTTAGTGGGTGAAAGGACAAAGATTGGAAAACATATTTAACCTCTGATGCCACTAAAATGGGTTGTGAGAGAACAAATCTGAAGGGATGCAAAGAAAAAATATTCATGAAAAAGGAAGAGAGGTTTTGTGGACATGCTAAAATTAGGAAAATCATCTATTTCATTTGCAAGTCAGTGTTGTAAAACAAAACCAAAAAAAAATATATATATATATATATTATATAACAACAGTACTTGTACATAATATATATTATAAATATAACAATATAACAACCAGGAGACTTGTTAATAAAACTAATATTTGGATTATGGATAATATTAAATTATTTACCTGATATTTTCTTATTCATCTTTTATCTTTCAGAATTGATGTTATTCCTAATATGCAATATCTAAAAAAAGTCAATTTCACATACCAATGTCATTCAGTCCATGACTGCATTAATTGTTGCATCATTTAGCCCTCTGTAGCAGCAATTTCTTCAATTTCCTGCAAATCAGCTCTTTTCAACTGCAAACCTAATTCTTTTGTGAGATTTCCAACTGAATCTGCCTCCCCTATCCATTCAGACAGCAGATTCTACAATATGACAATACTGTGCATGAAAATGTGCCCACGTTTCTCCTTTGGTTCATTTCCTAATTATTTTAAATCTGACCTCTGGATACCAATGCACCTGTCAGAAAAAGCAGTCTCTTCATAAATGCTCTATCCAGAACCCACGTAATTGGAATATGTCCATCAAATTCCTTCGTAACCTTCTCTGCTCTTGGCAGAACCATCTCAGCTTCTTTCTTCCAATTTAATTTAGGTTTCTCAGCCCTGCTCTCATTTTGATAAATCTCTCTGTACCATCTCCAAGGTTTTGCCATTCTTCCTAAAATAAACCTAGAATTGTAATCTTAGGTATAACCAATTCTAAAGCTTTTGGTTTGACTTCTGAGTTTTATGATCAATGTCTTTAATTACAAGTACAAGTAACACACAATGTCTTGTCTTCTTAACTTACTATGCAGTATTTATTTATATGTACCCTTAAGCCCCTCACACTGCCTTCCAATTACTACTGTTTATATAATATGTTGTTTATCTCTAAGTGTATCATATGTTCTTCTAACAGTTGCAATTTAATAAGAAATAAGAGCATCTATAAGCTATCCGCACGTTGTGACTGCTCTCCCATGTTTGGTCTTGACTTAAGATCAAGTTTGATCTTAACCACTCTTCTACTTGATTTCTAATCCCTGATTCCCCGTAGTCCCAAAATGTAGTTCTCTAAATCTTATTCTCAGATCTCTGAAATGGAGAATTCCAAAGATTCACTACCTTCTGGAAGAACTTTTGTTTTCTCGTCATATCCTTCTTAAAATCAACTGAATATTCTGAAACTATATCACACGACTCTCCTGTGAGGAGAAATATCCTCACAACATCCACTTTGTCCTGGCGGAGAGATTTGCAAAGGCTACTGGAGAGACTTTAAACTAGATCGGTTGGGGGGAGGGACTCAAATAGAGAAGGCAAGTAGTCCGTTTGTGAGGCAGGAGGCAGAGAAGAGAAGTAGTCAGACGCAACACGTAGGGAGGAAAGAAGAAAAAAATAACAAATGGAGAATAAGAAGTGGAGGGTTTCTTAAATGTGTGAGCAGAGAGACAGAGGGGTGTAAAATGAGGATAGGAGCAATAGGTAGCAAGGTGAAAAGTGGCAGGAAAACAAATCCAGGGCAAAAATCTAAAAGGGCCACTTTTCAACATAATTGTAAAAGGGCCAAGAATGCTGTAAAAACAAGCCTGAAGGCTTTGTGCCTCAATGCGAGGAGCATTCATAATAAGGTGGATGAGTTGAATGTGCAGATAGCTATTAATAATTATGATATAGTTGGGATCACGGAGACATGGCTCCAGGGTGACCAAGGCTGGTAGCTGAACATCCAGGGATATTCAATATTCAGGAAGGACAGACAGAGAGGAAAAGGAGGTGGGGTAGCGTTGCTGGTTAGAGCGGAGATTAACGCAATAGAAAGGAATGACATTAGCTTGGAGGATGTGGAATCGATATGGGTGGAGCTGCGAAACACTAAGGGCAGAAAAACGCTAGTGGGTGTTGTGTACAGGCCACCTAACAGTAGTAGTGGAGTTGGGGATGGCATCAAACAGGAAATTAGAAATGCGTGCAACGAAGGTAAAACCGTTATAATGGGTGACTTCAATCTACATATAGATTGGGTGAATCAAATTGGCAGGGGTGCTGAGGAAGAGGATTTCTTGGAATGTATGCGGGATAGTTTCCTAAACCAATATGTGGAGGAACCAACGAGAGAGCAGGTTATTCTAGACAGGATATTGAGTAATGAGGAAGAGTTAGTAAGCAGCCTTGTTGTACGAGGCCCCTTGGGCAAGAGTGACCATAATATGGTTGAGTTCTTCATTAGGATGGAGAGTGACATTGTTAATTCAGAAACACGGGTCCTGAACTTAAAGAAAGGTAACTTTGAGGGTATGAGACGTGAATTGGCCAAGATCGACTGGCAATTGATTCTTGAAGGGTTGACGGTGAATATGCAATGGAAGGCATTTAGAGACTGCATGGATGAACTGCAACAATTGTTCATCCCAGTATGGCAAAAGAATAAATCAGGGAAGGTGGCGCATCTGTGGATAACGAGGGAAATCAGGGATAGTATCAAATAAAATGATGAAGCGTACAAATCAGCCAGAAAAAGCAGCCTACCAGAGGACTGGGAGAAATTCAGAGACTAACAGAGGAGGACAAAGGGCTTAATTAGGAAAGGGAAAATGGAGTATGAAAGAAAACTGGCAGGAAACATAAAAACTGACTGCAAAAGTTTTTATCGATATGTGAAGCGCAAAAGATTAGTTAAAACAAATGTAGGTCCCTTGCAGTCAGAAACGGGCGAATTGATCATGGGGAACAAGGACATGGCAGACCAATTGAATAACTACTTTGGTTCTGTCTTCACTAAGGAAGACATAAATAATTTGCCAGAAGTAGCCAGGGGATCGTGGGTCAAATGAGATGAGGAAATGAGTGAAATCCAGGTTAGCCGGAAAGTGGTGTTAGGTAAATTGAATGGATTAAAGGCCGATAAATCCCCAGGCCAGATAGCTGCATCCCAGGGTACTTAAGGGAAGTAGCCCCAGAAATAGCAGATGCCTTAGTGATAATTTTTTTCCAAACTCTTTAGATTCTGGAGTAGTTCCTGAGGATTGGAGGGTAGCTAATGTAAACCCCACTTTTTAAAAAAGGGAGGGAGAGAGAAAACAGGGAATTACAGACCAGTTAGTCTAACATCGGTAGTGGGGAAAACTGCTAGAGTCAATTATTAAAGATGGGATAGCAGCGTATTTGGAAAGTGGTGAAATCATTGACAAAGTCAGCATGGATTTACGAAGGGTAAATCATGTCAGACGAATCTTATTGAATTTTTTGAGGATGTAACTAGTAGAGTGGATAAGGAAGAAGCAGTGGATGTGTTATATCTGGACTTTCAGAAGGCTTTCGACAAGGTCCCACATAAGAGATTGGTATACAAACTTAAAGCACACGGTATTGGTGGTTCAGTATTGATGTGGATAGAGAACTGGCTGGCAGACAGGAAGCAAAGAGTAGGAGTGAACGGGTCCTTTTCAGGATGGCAGACAGTGACTAGTGGGGTGCCGCAAGGCTCAGTGCTGGGACCCCAGCTATTTACTATATACATTAATGATTTGGATGAGGGAATTAAATGACACAAAGCTGGGGGGCAGTGTTAGCTGTGAGGAGGATGCTAGGAGGCTGCAAGATGACTTGGATAGACTGTGTGAGTGGGCAAATGCATGGCAGATGTAGTATAATGTGGATAAATGTGAGGTTATCCACTTTGGTGGCAAAAACAGGAAGGTAGACTATTATTTGAATGGTGACCGATTAGGAAAAGGGGAGATGCCGCGAGACCTGGGTGTCATGGTACACCAGTCATTGAATGTAGGCATGCAGGTGCAGCAGGCTGTGAAGAAAGCGAATGGTATGTTGGCATTCATAGCAAAAGGATTTGAGTACAAGAGCAGCGAGGTTCTACTGCAGTTGTATAGGGCCTTGGTGAGGCCACACCTGGAGTATTGCGTACAGTTTTGGTCTCCTAATCTGAGGTAAGACATTCTTGCCATAGAGGGAGTACAGAGAAGGTTCACCAGACTGATTCCTGGGATGGCACGACTTCCATATGAAGAAAGACTGGATAGACTCGGCTTGTACTCGCTGGAATTTAGACGATTGAGGGGTGATCTCATAGAGACTTACAAAATTCTTAAGGGGTTGAACAGGCTAGATGCAGGAAATTTGTTCCCGATGTTGGGGAGGTCCAGGACAAGGGGTCACAGTTTAAGGATAAGGGGGAAGTCTTTTAGGACCGAGATGAGAAAATCGTTTTTCACACAGACAGTGGTGAATCTGTGGAATTCTCTGCCACAGAAGGTAGTTGAGGCCAGTTCGTTGGCCATATTTAAGAGGGAGTTGGATTTGGCCCTTGTGGCTGAAGGGATCAGAGGGTATGGAGAGAAGGCAGGTACAGGATATTGAGTTGGATGATCAGCCATGATCATATTGAATAGCGGTGCAGGCTCGAAGGGCCGAATGGCCTTCTCCTGCACCTAATTTCTATGTTTCTATGTTTCTATGTTTGTCAAGCTACCTCAGAATCTTATACGTATCATTCTTCTTTTACGCATAAATCAAGAGGTATTCCAAGTATTATTAACTGATCCAAAGTTAATAATACTTGGATTACCGGAAACGGAACAAATAATTACAAGGAATCAAAGAACTTTTATCGACTATTCTCTAATAATTGGGAAAAAAGTAATACTAAAATTTTGGAAAGGCCCTGCATCCCCAACAATTAAAATGTGGAATACAGAAATGTCGGAGACACTTCACTTGGAGAGATTGAGACTTGTCCTTATGGATAGGTTAGATCTCTTCAAAGGGATTTGGTCTCCATACATTAAATATTTACAGGGTCATAATGGTTCGGCGCGGGACTTGACTGAGGCCTGAATATCTGAATGGATGAAGAAATACATATAATAAATCATGAATGTATCTCCAAGAACGGATTATTTAGTAATATTTTAATCTCCACCAAACTTTTCAACATTTTCTTTTCTATTTTCTACTTCTATCTCTATCTTTCTATCTTTAAGTAGGGAAAAAAAGTATAGAAACATATTATATATATTCTTAATATTAGTATGAATACACCTATTATTAGTTGTATGAAAATATTATAGATGTCCTTAAATTTGTAATTATATAAAATTGTGCATTTTCAACTATATAATAATTTTGAAATATAAAGTTAATAATAATACAAAACACTCTTAATATTATGAAAATATCATGAATATCATAGAAGTTTGGTTAAGATTGGGTATTATGTAGTTATTTAGGGGGGATTTGTATTTGGTAATTAGAAGAAATATTGTGGTAATGAGAAGTTGAGTATATTGCTTATTTTAGGAATACTACTACATACTCTCCCAATTATACAAAATAAATAACCAGGAAATGTATAATGGATAACATTACAAATAACACAAACAGTATCAATTGATAATCAATATTATATAATTTTGTATATTATATAATTTTTAAAGCCGTATAAGAGTGTACTCTGTATATATTGTTTCTATAATTTAAAAAAAATTAAAAAAATAAAATAAAATTAAAAAAAATCAAGAGGCGTAGCAATATTATTTCGCAAAGGCATTTTATTTAAACATACATTAACTATAACTGATAACGATGGCAGATACATTATTGTGATAGGAGAATTAAATGCACAAACATGATTTTTGTTAATGTATATGGACCAAACTTTGATAGTCCATTGTTTTTCAAGAAAATATTTAACAATATCCCGAAATTAACACAATATAACCTAATAATTGGAGGAGATTTAAATTGTACACTAGGTCCTTACTTAGACAGATCTACAAGACAAAGGAAAACGAAATCACATTCTAGTGACTTATTAAATGCATATATGGAAACTACTGATATTAAAGATGTTTGGAGAGTAGAAAATCCTACTGGACGAGAATATTCTTTTTATTCGTCGGTACATAAAACCTACTCAAGAATAGATTATTTTTTGGTCGATGCCAAACTTATTTCACTCACTTATAATTCTAAATATCACAATATTATAATTTCAGATCATGCACCTTTAACATTTAAGATTAAAATAAATGGTAAAACAGAAAAATGGGGACAGTGGAGATTTAACCCACAAATTTTAAAAAACAAAATAACTCAGGAATATATTACAGAACAGATTAAGATTTTCTTCGAAACAAATGATAAACCGGAAATATCTTGTTCCTTATTATGGGAAACGTTTAAAGCATATCTCCGGGGAATCATGATTTCCTCCCAAGCATTTTATAATAAAAAGAATCGAAAGGATCAACAAGAACTGGAAAAGGAGATTAAACAATTAGATATAGAGAATGCAGCGAATCCATCTATAATATTACATAATAAAATTGCAGCATTGAAATATAAATTAAATAAAATATATTCAGATCAAGTTGTAAACCTTTATCAACATACTAAACAATTACAGTTTGAATTTGGAGATAAACCTCAAAAATTATTTGCTCGCCAACTAAGGAAAATGGAGGCAGAAAAAATAATCCATAGGATTAAATCACATAATGGCAAACTGTTAATATAACCTAAAGATATTAACGAGAGATTTATGCAATACTATCAAAACGTATACACTGCTAAAACAACAGAAAATAAGATAGGAATAGAAGCATTTAAAAAAAAATGTAACCTGAAGGGGTTGGACTCACAAAATAGAGAATCATTAAACGCTGAAATTTCAGTAAAAGAAATCCAAGAATCTATTAGATCATTAAAAAATGGTAAAACACCGGGACCAGATGGTATTGGACTCGGAATTCTATAAAACATTTTATGATCAGATTGTACCACGTCTGAAATCATTATATGAATATATATATACACACAGCAGAAATTACCAGAAACGTTAAATGAATCTATTATAACACTTATACCTAAAATAAACAAAGACCTGGATGAACCAGGATCATTTAGAGCTATAGCTCTTTTAAATACTGATCAAAAGATATTAACCAAAATATTAGCACAAAGGCTAAGCACAGTTATTAATGAATTAATTCACCCCGATCAAACAGGATTTATACCAAAACGATATTCCTCATCTAACTTGAGACGGTTATTCAATATTATATATTTGAAAAGAGGTATTAAAAAAGATCTAGTAGTTATTTCATTAGATGCAGAGAAAGCTTTCGATCAGGTGGAATGGTCCTATTTGTTTTCGGTTATGGAAACTTTCAAATTGGGAGAGAAGTTCATTACTTGCATCAAATTATTATATACAAACCCGACAGCTAGAATAATAACAAATCAAATGTTATCAACTAAATTCAATTTATCTCGAGGCTGTAGGCAAGGTTGCCCTTTATCCCCCCTACTGTTTGCACTTGCAATAGAACCGTTAGCTCAGAAGGTGAGATCACATCCGGAAATATATGGATATGATACGAGAGATACTAAAAATAAAATCTCCTTATACGCGGATGATGTATTACTTTACATCACAAAACCAGAAATTAGTATCCAAAATTAGTTAAAATTAATAACTGAATTCGGATCTTTTTCAGGATATAGTATCAATTGGAATAAAAGTGAACTTATGCCAATAACTTACACATATTACAACAATTTCCTTTTAAGATAACAAATGAAAAAAAGAAATATCTTGGAATTTATGTAACAAAAAGATTTGATTCTTTATTTAAATCTAACTTCCCACCACTATTGAATAAATTAAATAAGAATATTTTATATTGGAAAACTCTACCTATTTCAATGTTAGGTAAAATTAATATAATAAAAATGATTTTTCTCCCACAATTATTATATCTTTTCCAATTAATTCCGATATATCTTCCTAAAAAATTCTTTAAGAAGGTGGACTCCCTAGTTACTAACTTTATTTGGGATTATAAGAGCCATAGAATAAATAAAAAACATTTATGTAAATTAAAAATAAATGGAGGTTTAGCACTACCAAATGTTATGTTTTATTACTGGGCAGTTAATATTAAAAATATGAAATTTTGGTTAGAAGAGACAGACAACCAACCAATTTGGTTAAATATGGAAAAAGAAGATTGTTCTCCTTTTGAAATTAGTTCAATAATATTCGCTAATATTAATTTAGCTAAGAAAATCTATAGTGAAAATCCGATAATAGAAAGTGGAATACATATTTGGAAACAAATAAAGAAAACATTAAAACTGAAATCTATACCACTAGCCCTTACCATTGTAAATAATGTTACATTTAAACCTTCAATGATGGATAAAGGCTTTTTACAATGGAAAAAACAAGGGAATTATTAAGATGGGTGATCTCTATAAGGAAAACTCTTTCCTTTCATTTCAAGAATAACAACACATTTATGGACTACATTCTAAAGATTATTTTAGATATTTACAAATCAGAGACTATGTAAAAGCAAACACACAGGAACTCAGAAATAGAAAGACAGAAATTTTAGATGAATGTCTAAATAAACATCCCAACACAGAAAAAATGATTTCATATATATATAACAGCTTATTGGAAAATGATGTCCCATCAACAGAAATATATAGACAATCTTGGGAAAACGAATTAGGTCAAATTATCAGACCAGAAGTATGGGACAAAAGTTTACAACATGTACACCATTGTTCGTTAAATGCTAAACACTCTCTTATACAGTTTAAAACACTACATAGACTACATTATTCAAAATCCAAACTACATAACATCTTTCCAAAAGTATCCCCCATATGTGATAAATGTCAACATTTAGAAGCTAATCTGACACACTCATTTACAAATTGTGTAAAAATTACAACATTTTGGATAGAAATATTTAGGATAATTTCGAATGTTGTCAATATAACTCTGACCCCTGATTCAACGTTAATGATACTAGGAATACTGGAAACAGACCAATTAATAACAACGAAGATTCTTTATCTTTATTGATTATGGTTTAATAATTGGGAAAAAATTAATACTAAAATTCTGGAAAGGTCCTACATCCCCCACAATCAAAATGTGGAATACAGAAATGGCGGAGACACTCCATCTGGAGAGATTGAGGCTTGTCCTAATGGACAGGTTGGATCTCTTCAGAGGGATATGGTCTCCATATATTGAATATTTACAGGGTCAAAGTGGCTCAGTGCGAGGGCTTGACTGAGGCCTGAATAATAGAATGGATGACGAATTATACATAATAAATCATGCTTATATCTCCAATGACGGATTATTGATTAATACTCCATTCACTTCCTTATTTTCTATATTATTTTTCTCTATCTTTTCCTACTTTATAAAAAAAATTAAAAAAGTGTATAGAAGCATAAAGTCTTAAATCTTAATATTAATATTAATAATATTATGAATGTATCTAATAATGTATTTTTTATTAATATGTTTCTACAATAAAAATATTTAACAAAGAATCTTATACATTAGAACCTGTCATTCTTCTAAATTCCAATAAATACAGGCCCAACATGCTAAAGAATTCCTCATAAGGCAATCCCTTTATCCGAGGAGTGAACCCAGTGAACATTCCCTGAAATGCCCCAAGTATAAATATATCCTTCCTTAAAAAAAGAGGCTAGAACCTCACATAGTCCTCCAGGTGTGTTCTCACGAACACCTTGCACAATGTATCAAGGCTTCCCTACTTTTGACCTCAATCCTCATATAATGCATGACTATTGTCTAAATACTTGCTGTGCCTGCACACTTGCGTTCCATGTCTCATGTACGAGGACATTGAGAAGCCTTCAAAAGTGCAGTCTTCTGCAGTATCTGTTTCATTCTGCATTTCCCCAGGATGGAAAAATCAAATACTGGAGAGCATAGATTTAAGGTGAGAGGTGAAAGGAGATTTGTGGAGCAAGTTTTTTTACTCAGAGGGTGGTGAGTGCCTGAAAAGCACTGAAGGTGATGGTGGTTGAAGCAGGTGCATTTGTGGAATTTAAAAGATTTTGAGATAGGCATATGGATACACTGACAATGGAGATATCTGTTATGTGCAGGTAGATAAGTGATGGTCTTCGTATAATGTTTGACATAGACATTGTGGGCCGAAGTGCCTGTTCTTGTGTTGTGCTGTTCTATGTTCTATATTTTCTATTAGTTTTAGTTTTAGAGGTACAGCATGGAAACAGGCCCTTCGGCCGACTGAGCCTGTCCGACCAACAATCACCCATACGCTTGTTCAACGTTATCCCGGTTTCGGACCCTACACATAAGGGCAATTTAGAGTAGCCAATTAATCGCCAAACCTGCACATCTTTGGAATGTGGGAGGAAACCGGAGCACCCAGAGAAAACTGATGCAGTCACAGGGAGAAGTGTAGTCCAGATAGCTCTGGGAGTATATGTCAGTCAGTAGTCTCTCCCTTGAGATGGAGACGGTGAGATCTAGAAACGGTAGGGTGATGTCGGAGATGGTCCAAGTGAATTTAAGTGCAGGATGGAAATTAGTTGTGAAGTTGATGAAGTCAGTGAGTTCTGCATGGGTGCAGGAGGTAGCACCGATGCAGTCGTCAATGTAGCGGAGATAGAGTTCAGGGATTTGGCCAGTGTACGTCTGGAACAGTGATTGTTTGACGTACCCTACAAAGAGGCAGGCATAGCTGGGGCCCATGCGAGTTCCCATAGGTACGCCTTGGATTTGGAGGAAGTGGGAAGAGTCAAAGGAGAAGTTTCTAAGGCTAAGGACCAGCTCTGCTAGGTGGAGGAGCATAGAGGAGAGGAGGAGAAACTCTCTCTCCATTCCCTCCCCTTCCCAGTTCTCCCATCAGTTTTACTGTCTCAGACTACATTCTATCTCTGTCCCGCTCACTCCCCTGATATCAGTCTGAAGAAGGGTCTCGACCCGAAATGCCACCCATTCCTTCTCTCCAGAGATGCTGCCTGTCCTGCTGAAGTATTCCACCATTTTGTGTCTATCTTCAGTGTAAGCCAACATCTGCCATTCCTTCCCACACTTAACAGATTATTTGCCATCTTAATTGTTTACCTCCTTTGCATGGTGGCCTTCTTTACAAGCACATCTTTGAACATTAACACCAGACAATGTACAAGCACATCTTTGAACATTAACACCAGACAATTTCTTACCATTTAACAAAAGTTCTATTATGTGCACCAAAATGGATAAACTCACAATTTTCCATATGATATGCCATCTGCCACATACTTTTCATTCACTTAGATTGTCCTCCTTCTTTAGATTTTACACGGTACTCGTACTGGAAGAACTCAGTGAGATAAACAAGAACTGTGGAGAGAAATGGACAGTTGAGTTTGTTGTTCTCCAAGCGTTTGGTTTTTGCTCCAGATACCAGCATCTTGTGTCTCCTGCCTGGTTTATTAACATCAGCAAATTTGTAAATTTGACAATTCATCCCTTCAGCCAAATCATTAATATAGATCATGAATACCTGAGTTCCTCTGGTCACAACTAGCCAAGTTGAGAAGGATAGGTTTATTCCCACTCTTTGCTTCCATTCAATAACCAATTATCAATTCCACGTCAGTGTCCAGCGTCCAGTGTTAAAGTGTTCAGCTTTAAGTTTCTGGGCACTCACCGCTCAGAGGACCTCACAAAGGCACAGCAATGACTGTTCTTCCTAAGAACATTGAAATGGACTGGTCTGCCCCAAAAGCTGCTGACGACCTTCTACCGCTGCACGACAGAGAGCATACTAACGTATGGCATCTCTGTGTGGTATCTCAGCTGCACGGAGGCGGAGAAAAGAGCTCTTCAGCGCGTCGTCCACAGAGCGCAAAAGATTTTTGGGACAAGACCTTCTACGCCCGCACCTCCAGACTCAGGAACAGCTTCATTCCCAGAGCTATAGCGGCTCTGAAATGGCCCTGCTGAGTGCCCCCCACCCCCATGAACTGTCTCCCTCAGATGGTCACGTCGCACAGACACATCTGCACTTTAATCTGTTTTTACTTTTATTGTTCTAATGTTCTTTTTACAAACCTTGTTCTCGGGGTAGCTAAATGTAAATTTTATTAGTAGTTTATGACATCGGATGGAAGTTGCAAACCAAGTCTCGTTGCACTTATGTGTAATGACAATAATGTGGCGTCAGCTTATACACGGGCCACATATGCTCGAACCCTCGTCAGGAGATACGGGGCGGGCACGTGATGTCATGGGCTAGAGGGAGTGTCCTGGTACTTAAGGTCATCTCACCTCGAGACCTTGAAGAGTCAACCGGTAGCTGAGCCCTCAAGAACAACCTCGCTCAGATACAGCAACACAGTAATATGGTTAGCTCACCAACCTAACATAACGACTGAATAAATAACAGTTTGAACCAGCCTGACGTCTCACCTTTATTCACCATGTTTGGTTTCGCGACAATAAAATATATAATAATAATTATTATTATTATTATTATTATTATTATTATTAGTTCATTATCCCATGTACTCTAATTGAGTTAACCAATCTGCTGTATGAGACCTCAAGCCATCTGGAAATCCAAATCCACTGGTTTCCCTTCTACTATTCACATCCTCAAAGGACCTCAACAGATAAAACCTTCATTATTGATTCCAGCATTTTCCCACCACTGCCGTCAGGCTATTAGGTCAGCAATTCTCAGCTTTCCCTCTCTCCCTTCTTTCTTAAGTAGCAAAGTTATATATGCTACCATCAAATTCACAGAAACAAGTCCAGAATCTAGAGAACGTTGGAAATGATAACCAAGGTTCTTCTACTATCTCTGAAGCTACCTCTTTCAGAACTCTGGAGTGTAGGTCAGCAGATCTTCAGGATTTATCAGCCTTCATGTTTGCCATCTTCTCTAGTTCAATTTTATTGTTTCTTAATTTTCTAATTTAGCTAACAGGTTTTCCATGAAGATACATACAAAATCGTTGTTTTATTTCCTAATTTCCCACTATAATTGTTCTGTCTGTAATTAGCTTATATTTGCTCTTGCTGGTATAATTTTTTCTACATACCTATAACAGCTCTTCACATCCATATTTATGTTGCTTAAATAGAACAAAGAACAGCACAGCACAAGAACAGGCCCATCAGCCCATAATGTTTGGACCGAACATGATGTCAAAACCATCTCTTATCTACCTGCGCATAATCTATATCCCTCCATTCCCTACATATCCATATGCCTATGCAGAGGTTCTTAACTGCCACTATCGCACCTGCCTGAATCACCAACCCTGGCAGCGCATTACAGGCACTCACTACCTCTGTGAAAAAAAAACTTGCCCCGCACATCTGTTGTAAACTTTGACCCTCTCACCTTAAAGCTATGTCTTCTAGTATTTGATTTTTCCAACCTGGGGAAAAGGTTCTGACTATCTACCCTATCTATCCCTCTCATAATCTTATATACTTCTATCAGGTTTCCCACAACCTTCGGTATTCCAGAAAAAACAAACCAAGTCTGTCCAATTTCCCCCCTGTAGCTAATATCCCTAATCCAGAGAAAATTCTGGTAACTAGACACAAAATGCTGGAGTAACTCAGCTGGTCAGGCAGCATCTCTGGAGAAAGGGAATGGGCGATGTTTCGGGTCGAGTCCCTTATTCAGACTGTGAGAAGAAGAACGATCTCGACCCAAAATGTCACCTATTCCTTTTGTCCAGAGATGCTGCCTGATAATCTGAGTTAATCCAGCATTTTGTATCTATCTCCAGTGTAAACCAGCATTTGTAGTTCCTTCCTAAACATTCTGGTAAACCTCCTCTGCACCCTTTCCAAATTCTGCACATTTTTCCTTATTGGGGCAACCAGAACTGCACACAATATTCCAGATGTGGCCTAACCAGTGTCCTATAAAGTTGCATCATGATATTCTGACTCTTATAGGCAATGCCCTGATCTGTGAATGCAAACATACCATCTGCCTTTTTTTAATCAATCTATCTACTTGTGTTGTCTCTTTGAGAGACCAATGGACTTGGACGCCATGATCCCTCTGTACATCATTGCTTCTATCTACTGCTTTTGTCTCGTTTCTTTTCTGCTGAGTTCTAAAGTGCTCCTAATCCTCAAACCTGCTGCTGCTTATGGAACTTTATAAGCCTGCTCTTTTGATATAACACTATCTTTAATTTCTCAGGTTGGTCATGAATGAAGCACCATTCCTTTTTGTTTATTATGCCTTAAGGTTTTTTCTTCGCTACTTGGGCCTAATTAAACTCACTTTCTCATGAATTTGCCATTGTCAGTAAATTTTGTTATAACATAAGCATAAAAAATATGAATCTAGTTATAATCTACAAGGCTCCTTTCATCAGGTATTCAAGTATATCTTGTATTTGAGGCACCAGCACTGATCCCAGTCACACCCCACTAGTTATAGCCAACAAATCTGAAACTGACCCATTTATCCGACTGAAGAAGGGTCTCGACCCAAAACGTCACCCATTCCTCCTCTCCAGAAATGCTGCCTGTCCCGCTGAGTTCCTCCAGCATTTTGTGTCTACCTTTCTTTTATCCAACTCTATTTACTATTCATTGGTCAATGCTGTAATCTTGCCAATATATAAGCACAACCACTTCTTTTACAGGACTACTATTTTCACATATTCATGTCTCAAAGTCTGCTAGTATTCTCGTATTAAATACACAGTTGCCAAATTTGCTCATATATAGGAAAAGAATAAAAGTAAATTTAGTTCCATAATCCAGATTAATATTTTTAAATCAATTATTTTCCTAATTTCTGCTGACTCTGGCGTGCAGTTTCCTTCTTTTCATGAAAACATATTTCCATCGCACTGTCTATCTCCTATTCTTTTCACAAATTACGACTGTACATTTAATCCTGTTTCTATATTCCAAATAAATGGGTTATAAAACACTTTATCAAATGTCTTTGCAAGTCGATATACGAAACGTCTATTACTTTCAACAATGTTTTCAGTGATTTCATCAAATAATTCAGCCAAGCTAGCTGGACAAGAAAAAAAAAATCCTTCAAGAGGTGCATTATCAAATTTTGCTTCTCTGAGTTAAAATGAATTGGCACCTCTTTTATATCAATTTTTATCCTACTTCTCCCTCTGCTACTGCGGCATTAACTTCGGCATTTTCTTTTGGGAAGTTGGAGTATTTGTGAACTGTGGCCTCTAGTCAACTAAAATAATTTATTCTCCATTCCCTAGGCAGTGCCAGCATTTCTTTTGCTTTCGGTAAATATTTATAACAAGATTTCGGGGTTCTGTGATATGCTTCCTGCTCACCTTTTATCATATCATGTTTTTACCTTCCTATGTGCTTATCTCAGACAAATAAATCAGTTGGTAAATTTCAAACAGTTTTTTCCACTCTTTGCGTTATATGATGAGCACCCAGAAACATATCAGCTATTTTTCTGATCTGCAACTACAATTAAATAGATTCACTCTTTCAACCCTTATAGATCCCTTGAATCAATAATACCATACACCAATTGTTTCTTCATTGCCTCTGCTGAATACACTACAATGTTTAGTTACCAAGGGTCTCTATATAGACAGGTTTATGTCAGTAACTGAATCATAATTCAATATGACATTTTTTGTTAGTTTAAAAGTACAGCACGGAAACAGGCCCTTTGGCCCACCGAGTCCACAACAACCAGCGATCTCTGCAAACTAACACCATCCTACACACACTAGGGGCAATTTACACTTATACCAAGCCAATTAACCTACAAACCTGTACGTTTTTGGAATGTAGTAGGAAACCGAAGATCTTGGAGAAAACCCACGTGATCACGGGGAAAATGTACAAACTCCGTACAGACAGCACCCGCAGTCAGGATTGAACCCAGGTCAACTGGAGTTGTAAGGCAGCAACTCTACCACTATGCCATCGTGCCCGCCCATGATAATCTTTATTCACAGCTCACCTATCTTATTTGCAGCACTCCTAGGATTAATACACTTTAATTCCAGCACAAGACAGTTTGTTTTGTTTCTTTTCTCCCTTCATCTAAATCTTGCTTGATTTTATTTGGCAGCTGCTTATCCTACCCAGCTTTCTATGCTTCAATTATTGTCCATTCCTGCCAGCAAGTTAATGTAAACCCTCCCCCACAACGCATTTAGGTAACCCAGGTAATTGATTTCCGAAATGCTTAATTAGACAAATCATGAACAAAATTCTTTAAATTTTCTAGTTAACGTTTTGGAGTGGGAAAACCAATTAACAGCTTTTAGTAAATAAACATCCATAAGGCCACTATTGTTATGCCCAATTAATTTATATAATGACTTGATTTTTCAGTTTATTACAATTAAAAGTTTAGAGAAATACTGGGCAGCAATATAGCGCAGCATTAGAGATGCTGCCTGACAATGTCAAACACCCAGGTTCAATCCTGACTATGGGTGTGTCTGCATGGGTTTTCTCTGCGTTCTCCTATTCCTGCCACACTCCAAAGACGTACAGGTTTGTAGGCAAATTACCCTGGGTAAAATTGTCCCTCGTATGTGCAGGATAGTGGTAGTGTGCGGGGATCGCTGGTCAGTGCAGACTCGGTGGGCTGGAGGGCCTGTTTCCGTTCTGTATCTCTAAACTAAATTAAAAGCTAAAAATTCATGCCAGTAAGCAGCATAAAATGTGCAAGATGGTAGAGGGCTTTGTTCCACTCCATTATTGAGCAGGATGTGTAGCCACTGCTACATGTTTTCTTGGTACTGAAAGATTTTGGAACAATTAGCCACTAATTCAACACAGAGCATGCGTTAGTCACCCGAGTGGTCAATTCCTTCATGCGCCCTTGCTGTAAATGTAACCTTTTGCATGGGAATGATTAATAACTCATATCTGGTTTCTGTTTGACAACAGGCAGCAGTCTAATGAAACATTTGCCAGTCCTTTTAAAGAGAACCTCCATGCAGAGATAATCCCACCCTTCAATAATTTTTATTCATTTGGGTGGCTGGCATTAAAGCACCATCTTATTAAAATGATACCCGCTGTGCCCTGTCTACCAACCATTGATAGCAATTACCAAACATGGCGCCCAACAGGAATTACAAATCTTAAAACTTTTGCACTACCAAGGAAAGCAATAAACACATCACACCAAGTTAAATTTGAATCCATGATGGTCATGGTCATTTCTCACAACAAGTAAGAGGCTGTTGAATATAAGAGCAGATTCAATGTTTTGAAGTGACTGCAAATGTTTGGCAATATTAACATCACACAGACAATCTGCATTCCTTAGCATATCAAAAGTTTTTACTTGGAAGATGCATAACTTTTAATTAATTTTGTTTATACCTTATCCTTGTTTTAATAGACAATAGGTGCAGGAGTAGGACGTTCGGCCCGTCGAGCCAGCACTGCCATTCAATGTGATCATGGCTGATCATCCCCAATCAGTACCCCGTTCCTGCCTTCTCCCCATATTCTCTGACTCCGCTATCTTTAAGAGCCCTATCTAGCTCTCTCTTGAAAGTATCCAGAGAACCGGCCTCCACTGCCCTCTGAGGCAGAGAATTCCACAGACTCACAACTCTCTGTGTGAAAAAATGTTTCCTTGACTCTGCTCTAAATGGCTTACTCCTTATTCTTAAACTGTGGCCCCTGGTTCTCGACTCCCCCAACATCGGGAACATGTTTCCTGCCTCTAGCGTGTCCAAACCCTTAATAATCTTATATTTTTCAATAAGATCCCCTCTCATCCTTCTAAACACCAGAGTATACAAGCCCAGCCACTCCATTCCCTCAGCATATGAGGGAATGGAGTGGCTGGGCTTGTATACTCTCCTGCCATCCCGGGAATTAACCTTGGAAACCTACGCAGCACTCCCTCAATAGCAATAATGTTCTTCCTCAAATTAGGGGACCAAAACTGCACACAATACTCCAGGTGGTCTCACTAGGGCCCTATACAACTGCAGAAGGACCTCTTTGCTTCTATACTCAACTCCTCTTGTTATGAAGGCCAACATGCCATTCACTTTCTTCACTGCCTGCTGTACCTGCATGCTTACTTTAATGAACTGATGAACAAGGACCCCCAGATCCCGTTGTACTTCCCCTTTCCCCAACTTGACACCATTTAGATAATAATCTGCCTTCCTGTTTTTGTTACCAAAGTGGATAACCTCACATTTATCCACATTAAACTGCATCTGCCATGCACCTGCCCACTCACCCAACCTGTCCAAGTCACCCTGCATTCTCATAGTATCCTCCTCACAGTTCACACTGCCACCCAGCTTTGTGTCATCTGCAAATTTGCTAATGTTACTTTGAATCCCTTCAGCTAAATCATTGATGTTTATTGTAAATAGCTGCGGTCCCAGCATCGAGCCTTGCGGTACATCACTAGTCACTGCCTGCCATTCTGAAAGGGACACGTTAATCCCTACTCTTTGTTTCCTGTCTACCAACCAATTTTCAATCCATGTCAGCACTCCACCTCCAATTCCATGTGCCCTAATTGGGACCTTATCAAATGCTCTCCGAAAGTCCAGGTACTGCATCCACTGGCACTCCCTTGTCCATTTTACATTTTCAAGTGTAAGAACAGCTGCTATTAGTATGCAGTGTCTTAACAAACTGTGCATGAGAAACAAACCACTGATCTTTTCAAAGTTCAGATTCAAATTAGTTTATTGTCATATACACTAGGTTCAATGAACTTCCATGTTTGCAGGAAGCTCATAGAGTGCACAGTATGTATGATAATGAAAGATTCAACAATAAAGACAACAGTGAATGCAAAACAACAGAAAGGTGCAAAGATTGTGGAGCTGTCTGAAGTAATGCAAAATAATACTGACGCAATGACACAATAATGAAAAAAGTCCTGCACTCAATCCTGGAACCCTACACTCATCCCTGGAACCCTACACTCATCCCTGAAACCCTACACTCATCCCTGGAACCCTACACTCATCCCTGAAACCCTACACTCATCCCTGAAACCCTACACTCATCTCGGGAATCCTACACTCGTACCTAGTATCCTACACTCATCCCAGGAACACTTGGATAAGAGAGACACCTACATCAGATTCCTATTCATAGACGACAGCTCTGTCTTTTACACCATTATACCATCCAAGCTTATCACCAAACTCGCGGGTCTTAGTGTCAGCACTCTCCTACCACAACCAGAGAGCAGCGCTACACTACTATCTACCTCATTGGTGACCGTCAGACTATCCTTGATTGGACTTTGTGTAGAAAAGAACTACAGATGCTGGTTTAAATCGAAGGTAGACACAAAACGCTGGAGTAACTCAGCAGGACAAACAGCATCTCTGGAGAGAGGGAATGGGTGACGTTTCAGGTCGAGATGCTTCTTCAGATCTTGATCAGACTTTGCTGGCTTTACCTTGCACTAAATGTTATTCCCTTATCATGTATCCAGAGCCGGATTTACCACCAGGCTTCATAGGCTGAAGGCTAGGGCCTCGAAATCTAGGGGGCCTCCAGCCAAGGCAGGACACCTGCCATTCAACTCTGAGGGGGCCCCCCTCTCTATGTCTTTCTCCGTCCTCCATCCGTATCCGTGTCTGGGCCGCCGGGTCTCCGCTCTCTGTCCACTCCTCATCCGCCGGCACAGCAGGCCGCCTTGCACATGCGCACTGCTACGGCCAGCACATCCTCCCTCTGCACATGTGGCACAACCATGGCCAGCACATCATCGACTGCCCTGCACATGCGCACTGCCACGGCAACTGGGTGGTGCTGGGCACTTTCTCCCTCGCTTTGAATTGCGGTAGAGCAGGCCACCATTGCTGTCTCGCCGTGACCGTTGAAAACCAACACAGAATCACTCCCTGGAGCTGGAGTAAATCTTGCTTCTGGTTTCCTGGTCCTCCAAAAATATTCTAAATGGAATTTAAACTGGAGGTGGTGGAGGGTCCATCACCAAACTCCAAACTCTGAACAATAACAGCCTATTGCATTTTATCTGTTTATTTATTGTGTGTATATATATGGTCTATGGTATATAAACATACTGAACTTTTATCTCCTGTTCTGTATTATGTTTACATATTCTGTTGTGCTGCAGCAGGCAAGAATTTCATTGTCCTATCTGGGACACATGACAATAAAACTCTCTTGACTTGGACTTAAGCAAAAAAGGGTTCTTAAGAGTTCCCTTAAATTTAGTTGCGTAGGGTGAAGACTATTCCAAGCTTTAATTGTGCGGGGGAACTCCATGGGTAGAGACCATTCTTTAGACTCCCTCTGGTTTTAGTGTTTTTAGTTTAATTTAAAGATACAGCGTGGAAACAGGCCCTTCGACCCACCGAGTCTACGCCGACCACCGATCACCCGTACACTAGTTCTATCCCACACATTAGCAACGTAAGGTATGAGTGTTTTATTCTCTCACGTCCCAGTTTGAACAATGAAATCCTTACTTGCAGCAACACAACAGAATATATAAACATAGTACTCTGTAAACAATGGCATAAACAAGAAAACAAAACGGTGTATATTTATGTATGAATATATAACTATATAAATACATATGTGTGTGTGTGTGTGTGTGTGTGTGTGTGTGTGTGTGTGTGTGTGTGTGTGTGTGTGTGTGTGTGTGTGTGTGTGTGTGTGTGTGTGTGTGTGTGTGTGTGTGTGTGTGTGTGTGTGTGTGTGTGTAATATATATACCCACACACACACACACACACACACTTTCCCTCCTGGGATTAATACAGTTCTATCGTATAGTATCGTATGTGTAGGAAGGAACTGCAGATGCTGGTTTAAACCGAAGATAGACACAAAAAGCTGGAGTAACTCAACAGGTCAGACAGAATCTCTGGACAAAAGGAAAATATTACGTTTTGGGTTGGGTTTGAAATAGGTTCCTGCACACCTTTGGAATGTGGAAGGAAACAGGAGCACCCGGAGAAAACCCATGCGATCAAAGGAAAAAGGAGCAAACTCCATACAGACAGCACCCATATTCAGGATCAATTCAGAGGCTCTGGCACTTTTAGGCAGCAAATGTATGGCCAATGTACTGCCCCATAGTCTTGAACTGAATTAAAACATATAGTAACTGTAAAGGGGGACATAGCATCACTTGGAGATTTAAGACTGAAAATGGATATTTTCTTTTTTTTAGTAACAAAAGTTATCAACGTATAATTTTGTGTGTGTCGGAAAACAAAATATAGTGGCACGGCTGGTAGTCTTGCTGCCTCACACGCTGCAGAACTGTGTTCGATCCTGTCCTCGAGCACTGTCTGTGTTGAATTTGCACATTCTCCCTGGAAGCGTGGGGGTTTCCTCCCACATCCCAAAGACACATTGGCTTTGCCGGTTAACTTGTCCTTGTAAAATTGCCCCTAATGTGTAGGGAGTGGGTGAGGAAAATGGGATAATAGAACTTGTGTGAATGGGTAGACAAAAATGGTGAAGAAACTTAGCGGGTGAACCAGCATCTATGGAGCGAAGAAAATAGGCAACGTTTCGGGTCGAGACCCTTCTTCAGACTGATTTGAGGGTGGGGAGGGGAGGTGCAGGAAGAAGAAAGGAAGAGGCAGAGACAGTGGGCTGAGGGAGAGCTGGGAAGGGGAGGAGAAAGGCACTACCTTAAAATGGAGAAGTCAATGTTCATACCGCTAGGGTGTAAACTACCCAAGTGAAAAATGAGGTGCTGCTCCTGCAATTTATGGTGGGCCTCACTCTGGCCATGGAAGAGGCTCAGGACAGAAAGGCCAGGTACAGAATGGGAGGGGGAGTTGAAGTGCTGAGCCACCAGGAGATCAGGTTGGTTATTGCAAACTGAGCGGAGGTGTTGGGCGAAGCGATCGCCAAGCCTACGCTTTGTCTCACCAATGTAGAGCAGCTGACACCTAGAACAGCGGATGCAATAGAAGAGGTTGGAGGAGGTGCAGGTGAACCTCTGCCACACCTGGAAAGACTGCTTGGGTCCTTGAATGGTCAAGGGGGGAGGTAAAGCGACAAGTGTAGCATTTCCTGCAGTTGCAAGGGAAAGTGCCAGGTGAGGGGGTGGTTTGGGTGGGAAGTGACGAATTGACCAGGGATTTATGGAGGGAGCAGTCTCTGCGGAAAGCCAACAGGGGAGGAGATGGGAAGATGTGGCCAGTGGTGGGATCCCATTGGTAGACAAAAAAGCTGGGGAAAATCAGCGGGTAAGGCAGCATCTATGGAGCGAAGGAATAGGTGATGTTTCGGGTCGAGACCCTTCTTCAGATTGATGTCGGGGGTGGGGGGGGGGGGGGGTGGGACACACGAAAGAGAGAGGAAGAGGTGGAGACAGTAGGCTGGGGGAGAGCTGTGAATGGGAGGGGAAGGAGGGTAAAAACAAGGACTACCTGAAATTAGAGAAGCCAATGTTCATACTGCTGGGGTGTACCCAAGCAAATATGAGGTGCTGCTCCTCCAATTTGCGGTTGACCTCACTCTGGCCATAGAGGAGGCCCAGGACAGAAAGGTCGGATTCGGAATGGGAGGGGGAGTTGAAGTGTTGAGCCACTGGGAGGTCAGGTTGGTTACTGCAAACTGAGTGGAGGTGTTGTGCAAAGCGATTGCCAAGCTTGCGCTTGGTCTCACCAAGGTTGATCATAGGCCTTTCTTACATATGCTGTCACAACGCACTGTAGTCTCTAAACAACCCTTCAGTAATTTTCCTTGCCCTCCATTTCAGAACAATAGTGTTTTAAGCCGATAACTCGACACTAGCACTGGCAATAAATAAATAAATAAATAAAGTGCAGCTTTCCACCCCCTTATCTCATTGGCCACGCTCGACTGCAAATTGGTGTCAATCTGGTGGACCATCTTCCTCTAGTCGTGGGGGTGGGGGATTGGGAGGGGCCTCACAAGCGGAACAGCCTAGGGCCTTTCTTCATCTAAATCCGGCCCTGCATGTATCTATATATCCTAAATGGCTCAATTGTAATCATGTATTGCATTTCTGCTGACTGGATAGCACACAACAAAAGCTGTTCACTGCACCTTGGTACACGAGACTATAAACAGAACTGAACTAAAAGAGTGCTGGAGTAATTCAACGAGTCAGGCAACATCTCTGGAGAACAAGGTAGAATGAACGAATGAGATAGAATATGTGGCAGCACCTGCAGTCAGGTGGTGTCAAAGAGGTGATTGATGCAAGAGTCTGTGAGCAGGGGGGAAAAGGATGTTCCTAAGTCTGGATGACCTGGCTTGCACGCTCCTATATCTTCCCACAGAAGGAAGAAGTGAGAAAAAGGAATGGCTAGTATGGCAGGCATCATTTCAGCCTTCCTGATGCAATGCACCGTGAAGATTGACTGGATGGAAGGAAATGAAAACTGGATGGACTGGACTGTACATAGCACTTTCCACGGGTTCAAACTGTCAAGAGCAGAGCAGTTTCCATACCTCACTGAGAAATATCCCATTAGAATACTTTCTATAGTGCAACTATAAAAGCTTAAAAGACCCCTTGTGAACATGTCAAATCTTCTCAGTCGCCTTAGAAAGTAAATACACTGATGAGCTTTCTCAGTCAGTCTCAGGGCCAGGTTAGGTTGCTGCTGATAAGGATGTCTAAGAATATGAAGCTGACAACCATTTCTACAGCGGTTCCATTGATGAAGATAGATTTGTGTTCACCGCAACACACCCTGTCGGCCCCACACCTCTCCCCTGCTTCCTTACATCAATAACCCAGCAAGGGGGAACTGCCATGAGGTGGGAAGGGTGAGAACAAAGGAGGACCCAACGTGGGATACTTTGTAACTTTGTCAACATCCTTTATGTGACGGCTCTTTGCACACCTTGGGTATGCAAAACAACAAATTTCACTGTGACAATAAAGTATTTATTCATTCATTCAATCATTCATTCATTCATTCATTCATTCATTCATTCATTCCCTCTCACTGGCATTAAAGGCTAGGTTGTTGTTCTGACACAATGACGCAAGGTTCCTGATCTCTGTCTCATCATTGTTATTGATTCGGCCAACAGCAGTGGTATCACTGATAAACTTAAAGATCAAAGCTGTATATTTGGCCAGCCAGTCATGCGTGTGCAGTGAGTTGGGCAGGAAGCTGAGCTCGTGACCCTGAGAAGCAACAGCGTTGAGGGTTAGGTGGAGAAAATGTTATGACCAATTCTCACTGGAGAAAGTAAGGACGACTATTGACACGATGGCCTTCATCAGTCAGGGTATTGATTATAGAAATTGGGATGCTATATTGCAATTGTACGAGTTACTCCAGCACTTTGTTTCTTTTAAATAAAAACAGCATCTGCAGTTCCTTGTTTCTAATGTTCATTTGAACATTTCAAATGTTCCTGATTTATATGTGTAAGAAGGAACTGCAGAAACTGGTGTACATTGAAGATAGATCTAAAATGCTGAAGCAACTCAGCGGGACAGGCAGCATTTCTGGATAGAAGGAATGGATGACGTGGCCCTTCTTCAGACTTCTCACTTATAAACCATAAAACATTTTCAAGTGTTTAGACTTGTCCATTTGCCGTGGAAGAGTTACTCTTAATGAATAAAAACAGAAGAAAGGGAAAGAGCAATGCAAATTAATTCCAGATCAGAATAAGTCCCTTCTCCCACCGTGCATGTAGAACCGGAATGAAGCTGCTGCAAACTTACCATTACATTTCTCCCTCTGAATCCAAAATTGCATCTGTCCTGATCCATTTCTCAAAAAATATATACGATGAATAGATATTGTATAAACCCTGCATCGGTTAGCTATGAAATATTATTGTGTTCCTTTTACCACATCAATGTGATATAAAGCCTTGGTGGATTACCCGTAACGTATTCTTGTGTTTCTTTTACCAAATGATCGCTGAAGATTTAAAAAGCCACTCGCAAATATTGAACAGAGGACTTTATCCATTCCTATGAATCCTGATTGTAGCTTTTACACTCATGCTTTCCATTGCTTTTGTCAAATGTATTATTTTCTGCGTATATTTCTCTGCTAATGCCACTGGAGCTCATTTAACCTAAACCTTCTGAGAGAAGGCTGACCCCATTTCTCAAAACAAAATCCTGCTACTGCTAGAATTTCAAATGCTTCTGATCTAGACACCATAAAACATTTGCAAGTATTCAGACCGGTCCATTTGCTGTGGAAGAGTTCAGCGATGGATGCCAGAGGTCGAAAGGGTCTGCAGTGGGTGCCGGAGGTCAGACAGGAACAAGTCACAGAGAGAACAAAGAGGGACCTGGTGTTGGGGGGGCTGCCGAGAATGAAGAGGAACCATTGGGACTACAGTGAACAATTTATAACTTTGTTGGCGCCCTATACGTGGCGACTCTTTGCATACTTTGTATATGGTAAGCAAAATAAAGAATTCCATTGTGACGTGTCACATATGATAATAAAGTATCCTTCATTCATTCAAATCTGAAAAGATATGCACTCAATGCTGGGAATAATGATCCAGTGAGGAACCACCAAAGGTGAGAGAAATGGTCAATATTTATCATCAATGACTTTTCAATAGCATCTGAAAGAGTTATTTTGCTCTTGTATGTGTAATTTCTTATCAATGTTACTCAAGCGAACAACACATTTATAAAATAAACTTGAAAAGCAAATTTAAAGGTCATGTTTAGCACTTTGATTATGCAGTTTTAGTTGGCAATCTAGTTAAATTTATGCAAAGTTACTGTTTTGGGATCCTGCTGATAAATAGAAGGATCTGAAATTTTCACACTCTATTTTTGATCCTTCCTGCAATAGCTTTAAAAAAGACATAATTCTGAAGTGATATATGAACAGTAGGGTTCAATGTCAAAGGTTTTGCAGTTGGTTCAAGCACAGTGAAAACCATAAGAAGTAATATGACCATAAGAAGTAGAAGCAGGAGTATCCAGCTTTCTCTGCCATTCAATCTAGACATTAAATCCATGTTCACCATTAGCACAGACTTCGTTATAATTCTATCCCTCTCAACTTGAGAATATTTATTGACCTGGTCTCTTGAGCTCTCTGGAATAGAGCATTCCAAAGTCCCACAATCCAAAAAGAGAAGACATTTGTCTTCATCTTTGTCTTAAGTGGACTGGTCCTTATTTGGAATCCATGCCCCTTAGTTCAAGATCCCCTAGTGAGGAGGAAATATCCTCTCAACAATAAGGGTGGCATAGCAGTAGATCTGTTGCCTTCCAGCACCAGAGACCCAGGTTCAATCTTGACTATGGGTGCTGTCTGTATGGAGTTTCTACGTTCGCTCTGTGACCACATGGGTTTTCTCCGGGTGCTCTGGTTTCCTCCGACATTCAAAAGACATACAGGTTTGTAGGTTAATTGGATTTGGTAAAATTGGAAATTGTCCCTAGCGTACAGGATAGTGTTAGTGTATAGGGTGATCACTGGTCGGCACGGACTCGGTGGACTAAAGAGCCTGTTCAACGCTTTATCTCTAAAGTCTAAAGTTACCAATCATACGGTCTAAATCTTTTGTGTTTCAATTAGATCATCTCTTATTCTTCTAAATTGCAGAGTGTCCAGATCCAATCCCTTCAAGCTCAAACAGGGCTGGTGATGTGCATCACTTTCCCATTTCTTTCATTTTTGTGATGGACCTGTTCAAATTAGATGTTATCATATTTAAGATAGAATCAATATTCATATTGGCATGAACTTATTCAGGTTTTTGAGTCTGCAATAGCTCTTTTATTGATCCAATCAGTCCCATACATATCCAGCTCATTCCCTGGAAAATATTTTCCCTTCTTTATTTTTTTGAACAGGGAAAATATTTTCCTGGGAATGAGCTGGATATGTATGGGACTGATTGGACCGATAAAAGAGCTATCACAGACTCAAAAACCTGAATAAGTTCATTAGTTCATGTCATAGGAGCAGTATTAGGCCATCTGGCCCATTGTGCCTACTCTGCTATTCAATCATGGCTGATCTTTCATTGTATTATTGAATAATTATACATTAAATAATTATACATCAAATGAGTATAATTATACATCGAATGTGTGATTCCTGCACGAGTCTAAGACATGATAAAAAAATCTGGAATAAAGAATAAATGCATGATAAGACTTTTCAGCTCTGAGCCTGCAAAACATACAGTATAATTACAGCCAATTCCCTAACCCAAATTCTTGCTCTATCTCCATATCCCGTGATACCTTCTGTATCCAGATATCTACCTCCTTCCTAAATATATTCCGTGAATTACCTTCCACAGCCTTCTATGGTAGATAACACCATAGGATCATCCACTGAGTAAATAAATGTCTCATCCCAGACCTAAATCGTTAGCATGCTTGAGCAATTCTGTGATCTCTGGTTTTAAAAACATCACATTTATCCACAGTAAACCCACATCTGCCATGTACTGTATTTGGCCACTCATTCAACTTATCTAACTCATCATGTATCCACTTGGCATCCTTTTCACAACTTACAAATCCACTTAGTTTCATGGTATCTGCAAACTTAAAAATATTGTCTCGCCACAATGATGCGTCTTCATCACGTGAAAGACAAATTTGTTTCTATTCTTCAGGCTGTTAAAGCAAATAATCCATGGGCATCAGTATTCTATTAATGCACACAGATCCATGTGCCTTATATTCATGGACACATTCCAGATTCAGTCCTCTCCACATTTACAGAGCAACTAGTTTTGCTGTAATTATCTTTAACAAATTAAACTATGTTGATTTTAGGGAAGAAAATACCTATCCTTGTTCTGCAATCAAATTTTAAAGTAATTTGATGACTGCAAATAGACTGATTGTCATTACATTGCTCTGAAGTTGTGGAAAATATTTGATAGTTAAGAACTAACACAAACATGATGCAGAATTTGCAATTTTGTGACATACAATATGTATTCAATCATCATTCACAGAGAACCTCGTTCAACACCGTAAATTCCACAATAAAGGTGGAATTAGTTTGAAGCAGTTTGGAGTTGTTAGATGGATTGAAGTTGTAACCAATTTTCTGTTTTTATTGTCTTAAGTTCTACAGGTGATGTAATGATTAAATAAATAGATAATGTTTCCAATATTTAATGGAATACTAAGTATTGATTGAAAACTGAACGATGAATACTTAAATTGTTCAGTGCAAAGAAACAGATTTATCTTCTGTGAATAATTGTATTAAAACAAATAATAAGTAATTTCCTAATGTAGTACACAGCAGACTTTCTTATTCTAAGTTTGGGGGAAGAGATGGGGAGAGAAATAGGGGGAGAGAAATGCGGAGAGAGAGATGGTGGGAGGAGAGATGGGGGAGAGAGAGATGGTGGGGGAGAGAGGTGGGGGAGAGAGGTGGGGGAGAGAGGTGGGGGAGAGAGGTGGGGGGGGGAAAGGTGGGGGGGAAGAGGTGGGGGGGAGAGGTGGGGGGGAGAGGTGGGGGGAGAGGTGGGGGGAGAGGTGGGGGGGAGAGGTGGGGGGTGAGAGGTGGGGGGGGCGAGCGGTGGGGGGGAGAGGTGGGTGGGAGAGGTGGGGGGGAGAGGTGGGGGGGAGAGATGGGGGGAGAGATGGGGGGGGGGAAGAGATGGGGAAGAGATGGGGGAAGAGATGGGGAAGAGATGGGGAAGAGATGGGGAAGAAATAGAGAGAGGGGGAAGAGAGAGTGTAGAGAGAGGGGGTAGAGAGAGGGGGTAGAGAGAGGGGGTAGAGAGAGGGGTTAGAGAGATGGGGATATGGGGGAGAGAGAAAGAGGAGTGAGAGACAGACAATGTGGGATGGGGTATGTGAGAGAGTGAGAGACAGAGAGACAGTGAGTGAGATTAAAAAGAGAGGGAGACTCGGAGAATGGCAGACATAGATACAGTATAGGGAGAAATAAAGACAGGGACAGAGGGACATGAAAGAAAACAGTGTTCAATAGATGTCCTCCCTTGCCCTATATTCAGCTCCGGGTCACCTTGCCAATAAGAACACCTACGTCAGGATCCTACTTATTGACAGTGCTGGTGGAACAAAGCAAATTAGACGGCATCAATGGAGGGAATGAACAGATGACATTTCGGGTCGAGACCTACTTCAGGCTGATCATGACTCGAAACATCATTCGTCCATTACCTCCATAAATGCTGCCTAACCTGCCGCATACTGTCCAGCAGACCTCCATCAGTTACATTTCCTCCACCCTGATCCTCAATACTGGTGGTCCTCAGGATTGTATGCTCATTTCCTTGCTCTTCTCCTTGTACAGCTATTGAATTGAATTATCCTTTATTGTCATTCAGACCTTTCGGTCTGAACGAAATTTTTGCAGTCATACATATAATAATAAATAACGAAAACACACAATAAACACAAATTTAACATCCACCACAGTGAGTTCACCAGGCACCTCCTCACTGTGATGGAAGGCAAAAGTCTTAAAGTCTCTGTCTCCTCCCTCCTTGATCTCCCTCTGTGCCAAGGCGATCCAGGCATCGGATGTTGTGACCCCACCGGGTGATGGTAAGTTAGTCCTGCGGCTTAACCATGCTCCGCGAACGGGCCGGTTCAAAATCCATGGCCCGGGGTGTTCGAAGCTGCCGAAGCTGCTGCCCTCCAGTCCAGCGGACGAAGCTGTTGTTGCGGGAGCTCCGGTAAAACAGGTCACCAACCTGTGACCTGCGAGCTCCCGACGATGTTGTCCACTGGGTCCGCGGCTGAGTCCACCGGGCATGTGGCCCGTGGCCCACGGGCTGAGTCTCTGAAGTCGGGCCGCCGCCGTCTAAATGCCAGAACGCCGCCCCAGTTCCGAAGTCGAATCGCCGCTGCCGCCGGAACGCTGCCACAGCCCCGAGGCTGCCAGTTCCGCCATTAGGCCTCGGCGTAGACGGAGACGGACGGGGGATACGACAAGAAAGTCGCATCCCCCCCGAAGGAAGAGACCAAAAACAAGTTTCTCTCCCTCCCCCCCACACAGATGCACAACCTAATAAACCAAAAATTAATTAAAACAGGACAAAAGAACAACAAAAAAAAGAACAGACAGACTGCAGGCAAGCCGCAGCTGCTAAGGCAGCGCCGCCTTCATGACTGTATGGCCAAGTGCAACATAAGCTTGGTCTTGAAAAGGACACCAAGTGCTGGAGTTTCGGGTTAAGACCCTTCTTCAGACTAAGGAGGATCGCGACCGAAAACGTCACCTATCCAAATTCTTATGGGATGCTACCTGCCCCAGCACTTTGTGTCCTTTTGGGTATTAACCAGCATCTGCATTTCTTTGTTTATACCAGCTTGGTCTTTAAGTTGGTTGATGATGCCACTGGTGTCAGCTTGATCAACAACAATGATGAGACAGAGGACAGGCATCCATATCAACAGCAATCTAATGTGTCCCCTTCACACAGAGACAGCGATCAAAAAAATGTATCAGTGTATTTACTTGTTTTAACGACTGAGAAGATTCAGCATATCCACAAGGATTCTATTTGACATCTACAGATGCACTATAGAAAGTATTCGAATGGGATGCATCTCTGTCTGGTATGGCAACTTCTCTGCCCACGACTGCGTGAACCTGCAGAGAGGGGTAAACACGCAGTCCATCACGAGTCCATCACAAGCTCGTCACTTCTTTCCATCAGGCTGGAAGTATTTGTCAAAGATGCCTGCAACCTGGCCTGCCTTATGCTCTCTTCTGCCTTCTGGGAGAAGATTCAGGAACTTGAAAGGCCATATGTCTCCTGGCTTCTTCTCCTGGACCAATCACCTTTTTCACAGTAAAGAAAGATACAAAGTGCCGGAGTAACTCAGCGGGTCAGAAGGCATCTTTGGAGTAAAAGGAAAGGTGACGTTTCGGGTCAGGACCCGTTTTTAGACTCTAGACGATGTTTCGGATCACGACCCTTCTTATCAGACCCGAAACGTCACCTATCCTTTTCCACCGTAGATGCTGCCTGACCCACAGAGTTACTCCAGCACTCTATGGCTATTAAGCCAGCATCTACAGTTCTTTGTTTCTACCTCTTTAACACTCACTTCCTAGGGGTGCTGTTACCACGTCTTACACTTTACCTCATTTGGCTACTCTGTTATTGCTCTTCAACTTTTTATTGCACTACTTCAGATTTCACTCCAATTTTTGCACCATCTTGCTGTTTAACATTCATCTTTGTACTTATTGTTCTACTATTCTATCTATTGTTTACTGTACTAGCTTCAAGCAAAATGAATTTCATTGCACTCTGGTGTATATAACAATAAACTAATCTGAATCTGAATTTGCAGCACATTAGATTATCAGGGAGATTGACAGTGTGGGTGCTAAGTGGATATGTTATTTTGGGGGGGATTATCACAACCTAGAGATATCTACGTATTTCAACATAACTTCAGTTAGGCCTTGTCCGATGAAGATGAAGATACTTTTTTCCCCATCCAAAAGGCATTATGGTATGGAATTCTCTCTCGCAGGGGTGGAATAATCTATCATTCTGGAAAAAGATTAAGGATTTGAGCTGTAAATGTATCAAGATGCATGGGAACGAGACCAGGAAAGTAGTGCTGAGGTCAAGATTAGACCTTATTGAAGGGTGAAGCAGGTCTGAAGGGCCAAATGGCCCACTCCTATTCCTGTTTCTTTAATATTTGTATGATCTTATTTCAACTGTCTCTCCTCCGAGCATGTGCATACTTGAACATGCTTAATATATTAGACTCTCACCCTCTAATTAATATGCTTTTAAAATGAAATAATTTGCACCATTTACAGTAATAGAATTTCTCAGTGATTATCAACCCTGGACAATATTTACCCCTAGGTGGTTCCTGTTGCTGTGGAAAATAAAGCTTTTTTTTTACAAGAAATGCTCATTAAAATTCTTATCAGTGACAAGATTCTAATGCTGAGAAGTGTTACCATCTGTCATGCTGCTAAACCATGTCTGCAATAAAGAAAAGTGCTTTGTCATTTTTGACCGGGGTTGACATCATTTTCATTCCTACCTTTTGGTTTTACATAAGAAACATCAGGATTCCTGATTTAGTATTTCAGTAGGCAAATAATAAATCACAGAACAAAAAAAGATAGGTTTCATGCACAATAAAAATTAAATACCATGGTAATAAATTGCACTTTCTACAGACAGTTGCTTTCTGAATGTTGTGCTCGGCAAAATACCGGATGTCAACATTAAACATTGAAAGGTTTGCCCACTTAACATTGATTAACAGCATCTGATAATGACTGGTCACGAATAACTCGGCTTAATTCCACTCCAAAACACACTCTCGCAACGTGTCCTTGCAGCCTAACATGCGCAAAATATTTAAGAGTATAATTTACATCAGGTACAGGTTGTGGGTGATGTTCACAGGATACCCTATTATAACTTTCTGAGTTCTACAAATGTTAAAATTAGCTTAAAACAAGTTGTATTTTAATAACAGTGCAAACTGCCACCAATAAACAGTAAGAATGTTTTTGATGGTTTAGTAATGGTTAAATTGTCAAAGCGGTTTTACGTTCACTGAATCATTTGGAGTCACCATTTGCTATGCACTTACTCATAAGTTAAATTAAATGTATTATTCATTATTTCCATGTTAATCACAAAATCATTCCTTGGCTCCCTAGAAATTAATTAATATCTATTAGCACAGAATTTACCCAATCCAGGTTTTGTCATTTTCAGCACAAAAATGAGACTGGTTATGCTAACACACTCTGGGATGATCTTCAAACTTCTACACTACTTCTAAATTTAAACTCTGCCTTCAAAATCCCATTCACCCATCTTCAGGATTCTTCAAAATATTATTTACTCATATTTGGAAGAGAATGGGCATTAACACTAATTAGCCTTTATTTTCCAAATATGAGTAAATAATACGTCTGTAGCAACTTGTCTTATAAACCTGCCTTGCGCGTGGCAAGTCTTCTTCAGGGAACAGTTTCTTCCCAGCTGTTGTCAGGCAAATTAACCACCCTATCACCAACTAGAGAGCAGTCCTGAGCTACCATCTACCCCATTGGAGACCTTTGAAAAATCTTTAATCAGACTTTACTAGACTTTATCTTGCACTAAACTTTATTCCACTTCATCCTGTGTCTGTACACTGTGGATGGCTTGTAATCATGTATAGTATTTCTGCTGACTGAATAGCAGACAACAAAAAATATGTTCACTGTGCCCCAGTGCACGTGACAATAAGAAAATTAATTAAAACTATTCCCTTCGTGATTTTATACACCTCTAGATCACCCCTCGACTTCCTGCTTTCTTTTGAAAAATACCTACCATGTTTAAGAAACAGTTAGACAGGTACATGGACAGGACAGGTTTGGAGAGAAATGGGCCAATTGCAGGTAGGTGGGTGTAGTGTAGCTGGTACATGTTGGCTGGTGTGGGGAAGTTGGGCCAAAGGGCCCGTTTCCATGCTAATTCAATATAAAGCAGTTGAACATCTCAAAAGTTTCATACCACATCGCCTATAGAAGAAATTTCTATATCTTATAGAAACATATTAAATTCTTAAAGGATAGGCTAGATGCATGAAAAATGTTCCCGATGTTGGGGGTCCAGAACCAGGTGTCACAATTTAAGAATAAGGGGTAGGCCATTTTGAACTGAGATGAGGAAAAACGTTTTCACCCAGAGAGTTGTGAATCTGTGGAATTCTCTGACACAGAAGGCAGTGGAGGCCAATTCACTGGATGTTTTCAAGAGAGAGTTAGATTTAGCTCGTAAGGCTAATGGAATCAAGGGATACAAGACTAAGTGGAACCCGTTGGGTCCCAGGTCCGCACGGGAGGGCTGGTCCCCCAACACAATATTCCACTTCTCCACCAATATTGGTGGCGAGTGGAGTTCTGGAGCGCTAGCATGGGTGGTGTGGGTCAAGTCAAATCAAGCACAGGGCAGGCGGAGCCAGCCAACAATACAATCTATTTGCTCTCATTTCAGGTGAGCTCAAGCAAAGCAAAGGCAAAGCAAAAGCAAAAGCACAGGGCAGGCGGGGCCAGCCAACAATACAATCCATTTGCTTTAATTTCAGGTGAGCTCAAGCAAAGCAAAAGCAAAAGCACAGGGCAGGTGGGGTCAGCCAACAATACAATCCATTTGCTTTCATTTCAGGTAAGCTCAAGCAAAGCTAAGGCAAAGCAAAAGCAAAAGCACAGGGCAGGTCGGGCCAGGCAACAATACAATTCATTTGCTTTAATTTCAGGTGAGCTCAATCAAAGCAAGGGCAAAGCAAAAGCACAGGGCAGGCGGAGGCCAGCCAACAATACAATCCATTTACGTTCATTTCAGGTAAGCTCAAGCAAAGCAAAGCCAAAGCAAAAACAAAAGCACAAGGCAGGCCAAACAACTAATTTCATTTCATTTCCATTTCCATTTCAATTTCAAGCACAGGACAGGCCAAACAACTCATTCAGTTCATTAAGGGCTAACAAATCATTCATTGCAAGCACATTGCTGGCTAACAAATCATTTATTGCAAGCACATTAAGGTTAACCACATAAAGCACATAAAGGGTAGACCCACAGTTCAGTAGACTCACAGTTCAGTACTCACAGCAGAATCAGAGGTGTGGCCTCTCCCTCGCGATCTTTCAGAGAGACTGACTCACGTCCAGGCATCTGGGGTTTTATAGTCCTGCCCTCCCCCCAGAAGGGGCTTTCCCTTCATCCTGGTGATAGGCAGGCGAGAGGACCAATCAGCTGATCTCAATATTTTTTAAATACTCATAACTTTTTTATTTTTCACCGATCAGAAAAATCTTCGGGGCTGCCTCAGCAGAGGAGTGAGTAAGATGGCCAAAAATCATAGCGATATAGGGTAGCGTTTTTTTCTAAAATCAATTTACAACACAGTCTGGAAGTGGTCAAGATGAGACTTTTAGTTATATAGAAGATAGATAGATAGATAGATAGATGGGGTGAAAGCAAGAACGGGGTATTGACTTTGGATGATCATGATCATATTGAATGGCGGTGCTGGCTCGAAGGGCCGAATGACTTACTCCTGCATCTATTTTCTATGTTTCTATGTTTCTAAGGCATGTCTTAAATTCAATCTAGTTTTTTTTTTAAATGATGAAGGTGATCAATAAGGGTATGGCAGTGGATATTGTCTACATGGATTTTAGTAAGGCATTTGATAAAGTTTCCCATAGTAGGCTGATCCAGAAGATTAAGATCTATATGCTTCACAGCGACTTGGTCGTTTGGATTCAGAACTGGTTTACTCATATGTGATAGTGCATTGTAGTGAAAGGGTGTTTGTCTGGCTGGCGGCATGTGACCAATGGAGATTCACGAGGATCTGTGTTGGGACCTCTGTTTTTGAAAAACTTGTACATAATGTAGATAGATTGGTTAGTAAGTAGATTATATCAAATTTGTGGAATTGTGGATAGTGAAGAAGATGCCAAAGTATAAAGCCAGGTATAGATCAGCTCGAGAAATGGGCAGAGAATTGTCAGATGGCATTTAATCTGAGCAAAGGTGGGGTGTTGTGCTTTGGGAGGTCAAGTGTAAGGGGAAAGTATAATGTTAATTGCAAAAGTCTTAGCAGCATGGATATACAGAGGGATCTTGGAGTCCAAGTCTTTCACTCTCTGAAAGTGGCAACACAAGTTGATAGAGTGGTAAAGAAGATGTTTGGTATACCTGCCTTCATCGGTCGAGACATTGAATATAAGGCACATAGTCAAGTTGCAGCTTTATTGGACTTTGGTTGGGTCGCATTGGAGTATGGTGTGCATTTCTGATCACCACATTACGGGAAAGGTGTGAAGGCGTTGGAGAGAATGCAGAAGAGGTTTACCAGAATGTTGAATAAGTGAGAATAGTCTTGGATGATTTTCTCTGGAGAATCAGAGGCTGATAAAAGAATAAAAAGTTATGAGAGGCATAGATAGGGTAGACATTCAGAACCTATTTCCCCAGGGTGAAATTGTCAAAGACTAAAGGGCATAGCTTAAGGTGAGTTTGGGAAAATGTACAGAAGATGGGTGGGACATGTTGTGTACCTGGAATGCGCTGCAAGAAGTGGTGGTAAGGCCAGGTACAATAGTGGCATTTAAGAGGTTTAAAGATAAGCACATACATAATCAGGGAATGGAAGGACATGGATGCAGGCAGAAGAGATTGGTATATTTTAAGGATAAGGGGGAAGGCTTTTAGGACCGAGATGAGAAAATCATTTTTCACACAGAGAGTGGTGAATCTGTGGAATTCCCTGCCACAGAAGGTAGTTGAGGCCAGTTCATTGGCTATATTTAAGAGGTAGTTAGATGTGGCCCTTGTGGCTAAAGGGATCAGGGGGTATGGAGAGAAGGCAGATACAGGATACCGAGTTGGATGATCAGCCATGATCATATTGAATGGCGGTGCAGGTTTGAAGAGCCGAATGGCCTACTCCTGCACCTATTTGATATGTTTCTATGTTTCTATAACTAGGCATCAAGTTCAGCATGTATTTTATGGGGCAATTGGCCTGTTCCTGTGCTGTTGCATGTTCTGTGTTTAACTCCATCACTGTTAATCTTCAATGACTTGACATAAAATGTATAATTTTTGTTTTCAAATCACTCTCAAACATTGTTCTTCCTAAACTTATTCTTCCCATTGGGCTTTACTGGACTTTATCTTGTACTAAACTTTACTCCATTTATCATATATCTGCACACTGTACTCGATAGTAATCATATATAGTCCTTCCGCTGACTGGTTAGCACGCAACAAAAGCTTTTCACTGTATCTCGGTACACGTGACAATAAACTAAACTAAATTCTGTAAGCTATCAAAGTCCTACATTCATTCAGAACTCCACGCCAGTTCAGGTTTGGCTTCTTGTACATCCCAAATTTTAATTGTTCTACGATTGATTGCCTTCAGCTCTCAACATCTTGGGCTCTCCAAATTTCACCACCTTTCAACACTTTCCTCCAAGAGGGAAGTGTTGAAAGGTTTTGCTCCTCAAAACCTACTTGCATCTGACTTGCATCAAATTTAACTTGATAATGCTCTTGTGAAGTGGCTTGTTAATGTATTACTATATTAAATCAGCTACATATATGCAAAATAATTGAATTAGATCCAAATTCAAAATGCATTTCCCTGTGCATCAGCAAAAAAATCTAAACCTCAGATAGGTCAAGAAAAACAAAAAAAAACGCAGGTAATTGCAGGGCTTTCTGAAAATGTGCTGTTTCATAAATATACCAACTGTTTGTATAATAGGCTCCATGTGCTTATTAAACTGGAAGATGCACGTTTATTGTAATTTTATGAGAATCTGTGTGCAGTGTCCTTCAGAATTTATGCGAGTTTCCTGTTGATTTCCACCAAAAAGTAATTACCCATTTTACAAGGTACTACATTCATTCAAATTAATAGATGAAAGTTTTGTTTCAGGGGACTCCATGCCACACTTTCATCCTTTGCCTTTGTGACCACTATTCATCACTGCAAAGCTGACTATAAGGGAAATATCAAGTCATTCTATCACCCAGAGATGCACTTCCAGAGGCTGCTGGATAACAATTAAAAGCAGAAAATTTGCCCTCCACAAATTAAAACCCAGAATACTTGCAGGTCTCCTCCCATATTTCATTGCAAATCTAAATAATAATTATTGCACACCTAGCATGGTCTTAATTCAAGTGGTTTATTTCATTGGCAGATTTGTTGCGTACAGTGAAATGCTGATGTTTGAGTTTATGGGGACATTGATCTTTGTTTGAAGGGACAGACATTATTTTAAAGAAACACAGCTTTCAGTGATTCAAATACACAGCCGGACAGGAGAAAGTTGTTGAATGGTTTAGAATAAAAGTAGCAGTCCACTTACGGTTCCCTCGACGCATTGACATTTCGAAGATTGCAGCAAACAAGCTGTAAAAAAAGTAACAGATTAATACAACATTTAATTAGACTATCAGTTACTCAATGTTGCAAGGAAAATAATACTTCGAGATGAGTGCTAAGTATATAAATACTGAGCATCTTGCTCATTCCTAGGCTTGTAATAAAAACAAATAATCTGATTTTAACAAAGGTTGTGGAAGATCATCATCATCATCGGCTGACATATTTCTCCAATGTAACTGGGCTAGAAACGTAGAAAAATAGGTGCAGATGTAGGCCATTAGGCCCTTCGAGCCAGCACTGCCATTCAATATGATCATGGCTGATCATCTAAAATCAGTACCCCGTTCCTGCTTTTTACCCCATATCCCTTGATTCCTTTTAGCCCTAAGAGCTAAATCTAACTCCCTCTTGAAAACATCCAGTGAATTGGCCTCCACTGCCTTCTGTGGCAAAGAATTCCACAGATTCACAACTCTCTGGGTGAAAAAGTTTTTCTTCATCTCAGTCCTATATGGCCTACCCAATACTCTTAAATGGTGACACCCCTGGTTCTGGACTTCCCCAACATTGGGAACGTTTTTCCTACATCTATCCTGTCCAATCACTCCCGCTGCACTCCCTCAATAGCAATAATGTCCTTCCTCAAATTAGGAGACCAGAATTGCACACAATACTCCAGGTGTGCTCTCACCAGGGCCTGTACAACTGCAGTAGGACCTCCTTGCTCCTAAAGTCAAATCTTCTTGCAATGAAGGCCAACATGCCATTAACTTTCTTCACTGCCTGCTGTACCTGCATGCTTACTTTCAGTGACTGATGTACAAGCACACCAGGTCACGTTGCACTCCAGCTTTTCCTAACCTGACACAATTCAGATAATGTTTAAGAAAGAACTGCAGATGCTGGAAAAATCGAAGGTAGATAAAAATGCTGGAGAAACTCAGCGAGTGAGGCAGCATCTATGGAGCTAATCTGCCTTCCTGTTCTTGCCACCAAAGTGGATAACCTCACATTTATCCACATTATACTGCATTTGCCATTCATCTGCCCACTCACCCAATCTATCCAAGTCACCCTGCAGCCTCATTGCATCCTCCTCGCAGCTCACTCTGCCAGCCAGCTTTGTGTCATCCACAAACTTGGAGATGTTACATTTAATTTCTTCGTCTAAATTGTTAATATATATTGTAAACTGGGGTTTACAGTATTGTAAAATACATTGTATTTTGTAAATTATATTGTAAAAAGAGGAAGATGACCAAGTATGAAGAGCTGATCATAGACTGCCGTAAGCAGGGCTGGAAGACAAGGTGTGTGCCCATCGAGGTTGGCTGCAGAGGTTTTGCAGGGCAATCGCTATACAAAGCCTTGAGTGCACTGGGCATCAACGTAGTGGCGAGGAGAAGAACCATCAAGAACACCACAGAGGCAGTGGAGAAGGCCTCGAGATGGCTCTGGATCAGGAGAGAAGGTCCATGGGGAGGAGCGAATGCCACCTGAACACAAGTCGTGGTCTGATCAGATGGGTGGCCTGGGCGAGGGTGTCTGATGTTGAAAGACCCAAAACGCCCAATGACCCCAGGTTACATCACTGATGATGTGTTCAGGAGCATCAATAGATGTATTTTTAGCAATGTGTGGGACTTTGTCAAAAGCTTTCTGAAAGTCCAGATACACCACATCAACTGGCTCTCCCTTATCCATTTTACTTGGTACATCCTCAAAAAATTCCACAAGATTAGTCAAGCATGATTTCCCCTTCATAAATCCATGCTGACTTTGACCGAATCTGTCACTGCTTTCCAAATGCGCTGCTATTACATCTTTAATAATTCCTTTTCCAAGCCTGCTCAGGTAATGATATGAGTAAGAAGGAACTGCAAATGCTGGTTCTACACTAAAGATAGACACAAAATGCTGGAGTAATTCATCAGGGACAGGAAGCATCTCTGGATAGAAGGGATGGGGGACTTTTTGGGTCAAGACCCTTCTTCATAGTCTGAAGAAGGGTCTTGATCCGAAATATCACCCATCCTTGCAAAAAAATGGTACTGGCTACACCAACTGCAATTCATTAGCCCAAAATATGATTAAGCGAAGGTAAAGTGGAAATAACTATTTTAATATAAATCAGAGCAATGTGAGGGGTTCAGAGCGAAGATAGCGGTATTAAATAAAATATATATCAAACTAGAACAAAGAAGGAATTCCCAAATCCAGACAATCTATGGAAATTTAACGTAAACAAAGATAGCCCAAAAAAAAGCGATGTTTCGAAAATATCAAGAAAAGTCAGAAGGAAAAATTTGAACATGAAAAATATTGATAAAAGCAAGGAAAACACTTAAAGTGTTTTACAGACACATGAAGGACAATAGAATGACAAACAAAATAAAAGGGCTATTTAAAGTCCAAGACAGAAACCCAATAGTGGAGATCAAAAACTTGTGTTTGGTTCTAAATGTAAAGTAGCATCTCCCTTCATAGAACAGGGAGATAATAGAGGCATTGATTTAAGACGGAACAATACAACAAGTGAGAATTTCATTGATCTGTTCTCTGCGCAAATGACAATTGCCAGAATAAGCTACAGAACTAGATAGAATTACAATTTTTAAAAGGCATTTGGACAGATAATATGGATAGGAAGGGTTTTATTGTGATATGGGCCAACAGCAGGCAAATGTACTAGCCAAGCATGCCAACTTGGTAGGCATGCACAAGGTGGACTAAAGGGCCTGTTTCTATGCTCTGCAACTCTATAACTATACTGAACATGATTAAGTTAGAAAGAGATCAAGAGGCAGGGTATAGCAGAAGTGTTGTGGAACTAACATCTTTAAAAGTGGATACACCATCACCCTCGGATAAAATGTAATGCCACCACACGCCATGCGCACGTCATGCGCGCGTCATGTGTCGTGACGCGTAAATGATGTCGCGTAAATGAAGCGCAAATGATGCCCAAGTGGGACAGAGGCTTAACACTTTTTTTTTAATGGCCTTGAAGGGTACAGAATAGCACCTGAAATATGGTGACTTGTGTACTGACTCAGTGTGATCTACTTTCCTACACTCTTATACTTAGTATGATTGTGCCTAATGTTTAGAAGGGTACATATATACAGACAGACAGACAGACAGACAGACAGACAGACAGACAGACAGACAGACAGACAGACAGGCAGACAGACAGACAGACAGACAGACAGACAGACAGACAGACAGACAGACAGACATATATACATACATAAATACATATATATATATATATATACACACACATTGTCCACTGGGAAATAGGGAAATGTGGAATTTTCAGTTCAGTGACAATCCTTTTATACATTAGGCACAATCGTCCTGAGTATAAGAGTATAAGAAAATAGACCACAATGGTCCTAGCGCATACCGTCGCAAAAAAGCACAGATATATATATATATATATATATATATATATATATATATATATATGTTTATTAAAAGTGTGTGCTAACACGCATTTGTCTGCATATATATTTAAAACAATATTGAGAAGCACTGTGATGCAGATCGTAATGCAAGGAACGTTGATAGAATGCAAAGATTCCAAATAAGACAAGTGTTAGTTTTGTTTCCTTAAGCAGCAATTCCAATGCAAAACACAATACTCCAAATATATCAATTTCATCCATTTAGGAATTTGGTTTAAACAAGTGCACTTCATGGGGAGTAAAGAAAAACACGTGTGTTTTTTGTCCAATCCCTTCTCCAATAAATTTTCTCGTACGTTGATTAAATAACTTTGTGGTTTGGCATGTAATCAACAAAGGAACCAGTTATTGCTTTTTGCAAAAAAGAAAGATGGCTTATTGTTCAACTGATCCAATCTACTTAGAATACTGAGAGATTAGTAAATTAAACCTGAAAATGAAAATGTCATAATAAGTTGGCTCAGAGTTCTAGAAAAAAAAATGGAAACTTGCTGTAATTGTACATAAATAATTGTCCAAATCAATGCATTGTTTATAACAACTCCATATTACAGTAAAACATGGCATGGAGTTTTATAGAAACATCAACAAACAACATTTTACACTGAACCACATGAAACTTCAGGGCAGACAAAGCTAAATAAAAGAGGTAAGCAATACTGCAAAGAAGTAAAGACATGTAGTATTCAGAATGGTTTAGTTGGGAAATAGCCAGGTAAAGGCATATCTGTAAAATGGTGGAGCAATGAAAAAAGGGAAAGCACAAAATACCAGGTGAAAGTGGAGTGATTTCAAATATTGCACGTAGAATAAATTTGAAAGAGTGTGAAAAGATCACGAGGAATTTAAAAACAACGATGAGTTTAAAATTAATGCTTAAACTGGAGTAAATGTAAGTCAGTAAGGGCGAGGGTGATAGCTGAATAGAACTCGGTGCACGTGAAAATGAAATGCAGGACGGCAACTTGCATTTACATAGCACATTTAATATAACAAAAAATTATCAAGATAGTTGTAAAAATAAAAATAATGACCCTGAGCCACAACCTAATATCAGACAAATAATTAAAAGCTTGGTTTAAAGCAAAGAGTTCTTGTGTATCAGCAAGGTTTTGTGAGTGAATGTCAGAGCTTAGACTATGGCAGCTGAAGAAACGTCCAACAATGACAGAGTGATTCTGTCCTTTCAACATCAGATATCTGTTTTCTAAATTTTGATTACATTAGCAAAGTAAATCAATACAATTAGGCATTGTAACTGGGACGACAGTTTTTTCTGATTATGATGCATTTCACTGTTAAAAATATTGTTTTAAAAACTAATTTACTGCAGAATCCATTCACAGTATAAGCCAGAATTTTCTTTCACACCTTTGAAGGCCAGAGATGAATAGAACCATGGAACAAAGGAACCTGATAGATACAGAATTCCTGTAAAATTCACACTTTGAATGAAAAATAGACAACCTTCAACAGGACAAATTACCTGAAATAGATCATTATTTTAGTCAGGTGTTGGGACAAGCCATTCATACATTTTCAATGTTAACAGATCTGCATTTCTTATGTAATAATAATAATAATAATAATAATAATAATAATAATAATAATAATAATAACTTTATTTATAAAGCGCTTTAAACAACTACAGTTGCCACAAAGTGCTGTACATGAGAACTCATGGACAAGGCATTACAAACCATTAAAAACCGTAAGACGAAGGACTATAAAAAACACACTCTAAAAGTTAAAAGACATTAAAAGCACTAAGAACAGGAGCAAAGCCTCAGCCAGTGTCAAAGGCCAAGGAATAAAAATGAGTCTTGATGGAGGATTTGAAGAAGGACAGTGAGGGGGCCTGTCTGATGTGCAGCGGCAAGGTGTTCCAGAGTGCCGGAGCAGCAACAGAAAAGGCTCTATCCCCTCTGAGCCTCCGCTTAGACCTTGGTACCTCAAGGAGCAGCTGATCAGCTGACCTGAGGCACCGGGCAGGAGCATATAGGTGGAGCAGCTCAGAAAGATAAGACGGGGCGAGCCCATTCAGCGATTTAAAAACAAACAAAAGAATTTTGAAGTGAACTCGAAAATGCACTGGGAGCCAGTGAAGGGAGGCCAAAATTGGCGTAATGTGCTCCCTCTTTCGAGCTCCGGTCAAAAGGCGAGCGGCGGCATTTTGGACAAGCTGGAGGACGAGCCAATGAAGCTCTTGCGACTCCAGAGTAGAGTGCGTTACAATAATCCAGCCTAGATGTTAATAAAGGCATGGATTACTGTTTCAAATATGCTGCCGCTCGAGAATGGGCTTCACCTTTGCCAGCTTCCTTAGGTGAAAGAAGCTGGACTTAACACCGCGCCTATTTGTTTATCTAGTTTAAAATCACCGTCCATCCTAAAACCCAGGTTCAAACACGGTTGGCCTTACGGACAATGCCAATGGGCCCAAATCAACAAAGGGAGGATCACGGCAGCCATTGGGTCCAAACAAAATCACCTCTGTCTTCCCTTCATTAAGTCCCAGGAAGTTTAAGGCCATCCAGGACTTAATGTCCTCAAGGCAAGACAGAAGTGATTTTAGAGAATAGTCGTCTTCTTTCCTGAGTGGCATATATAACTGGCTATCATCTGCGTAAAAGTGAAAGGAGATGCCATGCCTTCTTAAAATTGAGCCCAGAGGAAGTAGGTATAAAGAGAAGAGCAGGGGCCCTAGAATTGAGCCCTGTGGAACCCCATATACCAAGGGAGTGGGAGGAGGATTCAAAGCCAGCAAGGCTTACACGCATGGTTCTGTCAGCCAGATAGGACCTGAACCATCCCAGGGCACTGCCACAAATGCCCACTTGGTGCTGTAATCGGGAAATTAAAATTCCATGGTCCACTGTATCGAAGGCAGCAGATAGGTCCAGCAAGACAAGGACCACATAATTACCAGAGTCGTTTGCCAGGAGGATGTCGTTAAAGACCCTTAGCAGAGCCGACTCTGTGCTATGCATAGCCTTGAATCCAGACTGGAAAACTTCCCGAATATTGTGCTCATCCAGGAAGAGGTTTCAGCTGAGCATAAACTACTTTCTCCATGATCTTTGAGATAAAAGGCAACTTGGAGATCGGCCTAAAATTGGCCAGAACAGTTTGATCCAGGCCTGGTTTCTTAAGTAGTGGTTGCACTACAGCATGTTTAAAATTTATGGGGACAACCCCAGAACACAAGCTACTGTTTATGATGGCGAGAACCGACCGCCCTATACTGGGGAAAAACCTCTTTAAAAAGAAGAGGAGGAACAGCATCACAAGGGGAACCCGACGGCTTCATATGCCTAACCACATCCTCTAGACCCGACAATGTCAGAGGCTCAAACTTATCGAATGCCACCAGGCATGGGGCCGAAACAGAGGGGTCAGAGGCAGGAGCTGAGATGAGAGCCCTTATAGAAACAACCTTATTGATAAAGAAGTGCAGGAAGTCATTGCAAAATTGGGACGATGCTTCCAGGCAGACAGGCTGTGGGGCATTTAAAAACAGAATCAATGGTTTTAAATAACACACGTGGGTCGTGGCGCTTAGACACTATTATATTAGACAGGTAACAATCTTTTGGCCTCTTTAACAGTGTTTTGGTAATTTCGCCAGCTGTCTTTAGGATTTGCGACGAAACCTGCAGCCTGTCCTTCTTCCACCTTCGTTCAGCTCTGCGACACTCCCGTCGAGCTATACGAGTTGCGTCACTGAACCAGGGCTCGGGTTTTAGCTCTGGGCAGTAAAGTTTTTAAAGGAGCCACAGAGTCCAGAATAATTGTGCAGGAGGAGTGGAACCAAGAGCTAATCTCCTCCGTACCAAGGGGAGTGGACGCAGGGGGGGCACAGAGCTGATCAAAAGCAGCAGAGAATTGGCCAGCAGCAGAAGGGTTAAAGGACCGACAGCGCCGAGCAGACACAACAGGTCTAACTACAGCACTGGAAAAACCAACGTCAAATAGTACAGGCATGTGATCAGAAAACACACTATCACAGACCTCCAAGTTCAACACAGGCAAGCCATAGGAGAGAACAAGGTCCAATGTATGTCCAATGGGACGATGTATGTCCATGTTCGTGTGTGGGACCAGACACACACTGCACAAAATTAAAAGAATCAATAAGACTTAAAAAGTCCTTCGCCAAAGGCTTATCAGGACAACACACGTGAATGTTAAAATCCCCAACCATAAGGACACGGTCATAGTTGGGCATAATCCCAGCCAGAAACTCAGAAAAGTCAGTCACAAAGTCCTTGTGGTATTTGGGGGGTCGGTAAATGACAGCGCCAGAGCACCGTGTCGGAGCGACCCACCTCAATAGAGTAGCCTCAAAGCTGGAGAACGTTGATAATGCAGTGCACTGTTTGCATTTAAAATTACTTTTATAAATGACTGCAATTCCACCTCCACGGCCCGACATCCGTGGCGAGTTGAAAATAAGAGCAGCCCGCCGGCAAAAGTTCAGTAAAGGCGCTGCACTCACCAGGACTGATCCAAGTCTCTGTCACACAGAGGAAGTCCAGGGCCCGGGAGCAGAAGAAAATCCCTCAAAATAAAAGTTTTGCTTGCCAGCGATCTGGCATTCACCAGACCAACCCGGGAAGGGGAATGGACTCTTTAGGTCTGCAGATCGGGAGCCTGGGGCAGTGTCCGGATATTCACCTGCGATGGCGGGGCCAAGGAGAGCAGGGGGAGCGGAGCCAGTCCCGCTGCAGCCTCCGATCGTGAGAGGATAGGGGGGGGAGCGGGGGAGAAAGGAGCAACCTGAAGCAGCCGGCACACCGGCGACCGCCCCCCGTCCCCTCCGAGGCGGCATGTCCGGCCAGTTTTCGGGCCGTAGCAGGCGGGCGGCCCTCCACACCATTCGGGGAGACGATCCGATGGCAGCTGAGAAGCACCAGGCTGGGGACCCCGGAAGAGCGGGCTCACCTGAAGGCTGCCCCCCTCCCCTCCGGGGTGGCGTGTCCGGGCAGCTCTCCAGGCCGCAGCAGGCAGGCAGCGCTCTGTACCCTCTGGGAGGAGGTGGTCCGGTGGCAGCTGAAAAGCACCGGGCTGGAGACCCCGAAAGCGAGGCCCACGGAGAAGTCGCTGACAGGGGGGCTGCTGATGGCCGCGCCCGGGCGCACCCAGTCTAAGACTCACCAGTCGGCCGCCGCGCTTTCCACGTACACTCTAATATTTAAGCAACAGAGCTGTGAACCATGAAAAAGCAAGAGGGTATAAAACATCAAATTAAGGCAAATTTCCTTAACTCTGACCAAAAAACAAACTGCTGGAGGAACTCAACAGGTTAAGCAGCATCTATGGAGAGCATGGATAGGCAATGTTGTCGCTTAAGACCCCTTTTCAATCTCAAGAAGGGTACCAACCCAAAAAAAACTCCTTGTCTATTCCCTTCAATGTACAGATACTGCCTGACCTGTTGAGTGCATCCAGCAGTTGTATTTTTGCTCAGGATTCCAACATCTGCAGTCTTGCTTAGTTTTAATGCGTTTAACAAAAGAAACACAGTGGTGCAGCTAGTAGAGCTGCTGCCTCACAGCACCAGAGACCCAGGTTTAATCCTGACCTTGAGTGCTGTCAGTATGAAGTTTGCATATTCTCCCTGTGACCACATGGGGTTTCTGTCGGGTGCTCCAGGTTCCTCCCACACCCCAAAGACGTGTGGTTTTGTAGGAAGTGGATGCAAAAGTGAGATAACATAGAATTAGTATGGACAGTTGTTTAATAGTCAGTGTGGTCTTGCTGGGTCAATGGCCTGTTTCCAATGTGTATCTCTGAACTCTGAGCAACAAATAAATTTCAGATTCTATTATCGAACCGAAACATCACCCATTCCTTCGCTCCATAGGTGCTGCCTCACCCGCTGAGTTTCTCCAGTTTTTTATCTACCTCAGATTCTATTCTCAGTTTTACAGATTAAAACAAACATTCAAACTAGGATTAGGTACTTTAAAAAGATGAAAATCATTGTAACCTTGGTTGAATATTTATAAGAAATGAACAAAGGATTACTGGCTAGCACAATCTTTTTATAAACACACACTTCCAAAAGGTATCACTTCTTCGTGAGGAATCTGAGATATACCTAGTTCAGATAGTGAGAATATAAAGCTCTGCTATGCCACTTTGAAAAGTTCTTATGAGTCACAGGAGAAATGAATTCTGTCAGTATTAATCCAATCTCCAGTGGACATCATGTTACAATTGAGAACTCTCTCGGGTTTACCATTACTCACCAGGCACAAGATACAAATGCCAAAGAAACAATTGTGTAATAAACAGATATTTGAAAGAAAAGGGAACACTTTTAACTCTTTATCTGCATCTCTAGTTATTCAGTCAACTATTTTATGTACAAATAATACTTCAGGCAGGTCAGCATTGAAAGGGGAAAACATTCCAATGGAACCACATCTGTAGCTGTCAAAGTATGGCAATGATGTCATATTTTACCTTAATGAGTGCCAAGAAGAATTTATTCATTGCTTTGTCTTAGCCTATTTTGTCTAATTACCCAAAGTATAAAATACTTCTAAAGTGATTACCTGTAATTCAAAAATCCTGGAGCACAATGTTAACTTGATTTATAGAAAATGGAAAAATATTTTGTTGTCAAAAGATTAAGTTAAGTAACTTAACTTAAGGGCGATATGTTAGCATGGCAGTAAAGTTGCTGCCTTACAGCGCCAGAGATCCGGGTTCAATCCTGATTATGGGTGCTGTCTGTACAGAGTTTGTATGTCCTCCTCATGACCCATGTGGGTTTTCTCTGGGATCTCTGGTTTCCACCCACACTCCAAAGACGTACAGATTTGTTGGTTGATTGGCTTGGGATAATTGTAAAGTGTGCTTAGTGTGTGCAGGATTGTGTTAGTCTGCGAGGATCTCTGGTTGACGGCATCTCGGTGGGCCGAAGGGCCTGTTTCCATGCTGTGTCTCTAAACTAAACTAAAACTAAGCTAAAATACTGTAAAATAAATTACAAGAAAATTAGTGGGGAATAATGTTATTGAACACATTAAACAGCAAAACAAATGGAGCCTGCAACATTGCAAAGATTAATAACAAGTAAGATGGTAGCTAGTGTGAGTAAAGCATAGCATCACGAGCAGAAACACAAGTGATTTACAAACTTTTTAATAAATTGACAGCGCTTTGAAATTGCAGCTTGATTGAAATAAGAATCTAATTTAGAATGATAATTTGGAGGTCTCCAAATGAAACCAAATATATTTAATTAACCTCTTTAATGTAATTTAGGACTTAAAACCCACTTAGACATGTTTGTTAATCTAAAACCTTGATAACATCATGCAATAATTTAATTTGATTAGCTTTAGACCTTTCTCTAGGATTAAAAAGAATAAAATGAAATAAACTCTTAGTCCAATCTTTCCTCCCCTGGCACATCAAAATGTAAATTTTGATATAGCTTGTGCTCTGGGGCCATCTATTGGAAATGGTGGAGATTGCACAAGTTGAAGATCTGAAGGATCTCAACCTGAAATGTCACCCATTCCTTCTCTCCAGAGATGCTGCCTGTCCCGCTGAGTTACTCCAGCATTTCGTGTCTATCTTTAAACCAGCATCTGCAGTTGCTTCTTCCACAAGTTTGTATTAGTTGATTGTGTAGGAAGGAACTGCAGATTGGTTCTGCTTTATTGTCATAACGTATATCAAAATTCATTGCTTCATGCTTTCATACTATACCGAAACATTATCAAGCCATAAATGGGTAAACAGGAATGAGTACATCAAGCAATAAATAACACAATGCAGAAGCTCCCTGACTTATGTAGGGGTTAAGAATCAAAATTGTTTTATTGTCATATGTCCCAGAAACAAAGACATTCTTACCTGCAGCAGCACAACAGAATCTTATTGAAACATATAAGATTGTTAAGGGTTCGGATACGCTAGAGGCAGGAAACATGTTCCTGATGATGGCGGAGTCCAGAACCAGGGACCCCTAAGAATAAGGGGTAAGCCATTTAGAACGGAGACGAGGAAATACTTTTTCTCACAGAGTTGTGAGTCTGTGGAATTCTCTGCCTGGTTGACTGTAATATGTAAACATAGTACTCTGTAAACAATAGAATAAACAAAAAGTTGTGTATATATATACATACATACATACACATATACACACATGTATATACATAGACACAAAAAGCTGGAGTAACTCAGCAATACAGGCAGCATCTCTGGAGAGAAGGAATTGGTGACGTTCAGGTCGAGACCTTCTGAAAAAGTTAGCTACCTTTCCCTAGATCCAATTCAATCTGATCTTCCAGAGCAGCCTACCATTCTTGGTTACTTCTCCAAAAAATGAAACTTGTGAAGCATGATCTCCCATGCCAACTTTCCCTAATTAATCCATCTTGTCTAAATGTATGCATATCTTATGCCTCAAAATCCTTTCCAGTAGGTTTTGAACCACAAGATGTTAAACATACTTGTCTATAATTCTCAGGTTTCTCTTTACAGCCCTTTTTAATTAGAGGCACATTAGCCACCCAGGATGAGATATTCCATATCAGGGCATCGGAGATGTCTTCATTCTTTAGGAAACAGGGGTTCCCCTCTTCCATTATAGATGAGACTCTCACTCGGGTCTCCTCGATATCCCGCAGCACTGCTCTTACTACCTCCTCCCTTCCACCTCATCAGCTGTCGCATACATCATATAATCCTCCAACATTTTCGCCACCACCAACAGGATCCCACTACAGGCCAAATCTTCCCATCTCCACCCTCTTCTGCTTTCCGCAGAGACCATTCCCTCCGAAACTCCCTGGTCAACTCGTTCCTTCCCACCCAAACCACCCCCTCCCCGGTACTTTCCCCTGCAACCACAGGAGATGTAACACTTGTCCCATTACCTCCCTCCTTGACTCAATCCAAGGACCCAAACAGTCTTTCCAGGTGAGACAGAGGTTCACTTGCACCTCCTCCAAACTCATCTACTGTATCCGCTGTTCCAGTTGTCAACTTCGCTACATTGGCGAGACCAAGCGCAGGCTCGACGATCATTTCACTGCACACCTCAGCTTGGTCCGTCTTAATCTACCTGATCTCCGAGTGGCTCAGTACTTCAACACCCCCTCCCACTCCTATTCCCTTTCTGTCCTGGGCCCAGCGCAAATTGGAGGAACATCACATCATTTTTCACTTGGGTAGTTTAGACCCCAGCAGTATGAAAATTGACTTCTGTAACTTCAGATAGCTCTTGCTTTCTCTCTCCATCCCGTTCCCCTTCCCAGTTCTCCCACAAGTCTTAATGTCTCCAACTACATTCTATCTTTGTCCCGCCCCCTCCTTATCTCTCTCGAGATGCTGCCTCACCCACTGAATTACTCTAGCATTTTGTGTCTACATTAGCCACCTTCCCGTCTTCCAGCACCTCACCAGGTTCTAATAATGATTTGTTTATCTTATTCAGGAATCCCACAAATTATTCTCTAGCTTCTTATTTCCAACCTTCCACTTGCCTCACTATTGCATTGGGTCCTGTCCTGCTGCCAGTTTTGCTTAAATCCCCACCAGAATAGCAGAGACTACTATATAGACCATAGTTTATATAGACTACATCTAAGTCCCTGCCCTCATCAAACTTCTTGGTAAATTTTCCAGAAAACTCAATTAAATTTGTGACATGATCTCACGACAAGCTGGGGGGGGTGGGGGGGGGGGGGGGGGGGGGGGGGGGGGGGTGGGGGGGGGGGGGGGGGGGGGGGAGTGCGCTCTCTCCACCAGCTCCTTCATAAGGACCGTCAGGTAAGTACTTACCTTACTCCCACAGGATGGACAAAGGGAAACGGAAGGCGATGCTCTCCAGGAGCCGTGGTGCATCGACCAGCCAGCGGCCTTTGTCACTGGAGCTGCAAGCACCACCGGCAGCTTCGGGACGTGTGGGGGTAAGAATGCGGAAGTCGGGCGCTCCCGTTACACCAGCGCCTGACTCATCACCTGAATGGTTCACCGTACCGGAGCTGGAGACTGCTGATCCAGACTTCGAGTCCCCATCCCCCAGAAAAAGAGGGGGAAAACAGGTACGTGGGAAGGAGCCTCGCTCGTCACCAGCGACCTCACCCCGAGTTCCAGCAGACCCATGGGGACTGGGCCGGGGAACAGCTGCACTGCAACTGCCAGGGATATCTGCCGTAGGGCAGTCTGGCAGATCTACTGCTGCGTCGAGCAGGCCTGTAGGAGCAGGTGCTGCTGGCAAAGCACCCCGTCAGGCTGCAGTCAAGGGCAGTGGTGGCAGCAGTGGACGGTCGGTCAGCTTAGCTCTGGGAGCGGCCGACCATGCGCTTCCACGCCGAATATTGGGCGACAGTGGAGGTAAGCCTGCACGGACTCCGGGGAGCCAGGTTCCGGGGGCCGGCGCCGATCCAACTCACCTGCCTTCGTACCAGACAGGTGGGCCACCACAGTCTGCAAGAAGACAGACTAGCGGAGAGTCCGTGCGGGAGTCGTATGAGCCTACTCGGGCCACGTCGGTAGGCCACAACGACCTGTCATTGGACCCTAGACAGCACCTTACGGAGGTGTGGTCCGATGGTGGAAGCCCCAGTGATATCGCAGGGCCTGGGGAAGTCGGCTTGTCCGCTGCACATAGCAGGGACGGTCGCATTGAGCAGTTGGAGCTCTTAGTGGAGCAACTCCTCCAGCGGGACAGGGACCGGGAAGAACGGGACTCGCGGGCCTCTACAAGCCGCGCCAGGAGTCCACTCAGTCTCTCGTCTTCACCAGCCAGAAGTGCCAGCAGTTGCCCGGCCACTGTATTTGAAGACGACCCGGGACTGCCAGAGACCGCTGAGCCAGAGCACGAGGAGGATATGCTGGACGTGGTGGGCAAGTTTGCCACAACCGCACAAACAGGGGAACCCCTGCACCACAAACTGGCGGGCACCATTGATTACCTGACCACTCACCAACTCCAGGGTCAGGTACTCAATGACACAATGGAGAAAATAAAGCCACCCAAGAACTGCAACCTCAGTGTTCCCCTGGTCAATGCTCAGATCTGGGGACACTTGAGCATGGCCACCAGGATGCAGGATGTGCGTCTCCAGCGTATCTTGAAGGTCCTCTCCATGGGTATAACGGCGTTTGCTAGGACCCTTGATGGGGACAATGTGTCCAGTGAGCAACAAGATGCCCTGGCATTCCTATGCATCGCCCAGTATGAAATCAACTGCCTGCATAAGAGCTCCATAAAGCCCACACTCAACCCCAAATTCACGGGGTTGTGCCGTCCATCAACCACTCCACCGCCTCATCAACTGTTTGGAGATCTGTCCAAACAAGTGAAGGAACTAGACGAGGAGGCCAAAACAGCAGGCCTAATGAAACCTCCTTCGACTAGACCTCACCCATACCACCGGCAACAACCACACACCAACTGGAAACCGCGGCAGCCGGACAGGACACCAAGGGCCCATCCCCCTCCACTTCCCCAAACACAGCGGCCTTTTTTAGGGCAAGGCCAACAGCGGCCTGCATGGAAGATGCGGCTGCCATCCCGACAACCTCCACAACGTCCACCCAAAACGACATACGCCAGGACCCGCCGTTAACCATGGAGGTAAGGGGGCCTGGTTCCTCTCAGACAGTAGCATCCCTTCCTGCACAAATTGGTGGGCGATTGCGGGCCTTTTGGGGAATATGGGACACTATCAGCACTGACGAGTTTATTTTACAAAGTGTTCAAGGTTATGTCATAGAATTCATCAATGGTAAAAATCCCCCTACCCAGCATTTGCCTCATCGGAAATTTACACTCTCCCAAAAAGAGGTTGAAGCAGGACATGCCGAAATCTTACGGCTAGCAGCAAAAGGGGTGATTGGGAAAACAACACACAAACCCCTTGAGTTTGTGTCCAACATCTTCACCAAAATTAAAAAAGATGGGGTGTGTCGAATTATAATAGACCTAACTGAGCTGAACACTTTTGTACAATATACCCACTTTAAAATGGATACCTTTGAAACAGCCAAGCAGATGCTTTACCTGGGGTACTTTATGGCCTGCATCGATTTAAAAGATGCATACTATACAGTGCCCATCACTGAATATCACAGAAAGTTTCTGAAATTTGTCTGGAAGGAACAGTTGTGGGAATACAAAGCATTGCCCAATGGTCTCACCACAGCCCCCAGACTATTTACAAAATTAGTGAAACCTATATTGGCTCTTGTTCGACAACAAAATTACATAGTCATGGCATACTTAGATGATATCCTAATAGACCCTCCAATTGGCTACACGGGCAGTGGCAGCAACTAAGGCTTTATTCGAGAAGCTAGGATTTGTAATCCATCCAGACAAGTCAAAACTGCACCCATCACGGGTAATGAATTATTTGGGGTTCACCCTAGACACCACCTTAATGATGATCACCATCCCAACCAACAAAGCTACCGCTATAAAAGAAGCATGCCACAGTCTTGCTTGCGCCAGGGTACCGACCATCCGGCAAACGGCAAAAGTAATAGGGAAACTGGTAGCTACATTCTCAGCTGCACAATTCGGGCCGTTACATTACCAAAATTTACAAAGAACAAAGATCGCAGCATTAAAAGCAAATGCTGGGCACTTTGATCGCCCAATCCGATTACCACCAAAGGCTAGAACCGAGCTACAATGGTGGATTGACAATATTAGCGAGTGTCACAGACCCATCATAGTAAGCAACCCATCCGTCGTGCTACAGACTGATGCAAGCGCACAAGGCTGGGGTGCAACTGACGCCATGTCCAGCTGTGGTGGCAGATGGGACTCTCACGAGTCTACCCTCCTTCAGTCACATGGGATAAATTATATAGAGATGTTAGGGACTTTCCATGGACTGCGGGCTTTCTGTACTAACTCACGAGACTTACATGTCCGCCTCCAAATAGATAACGCAACAGTGTTGGGTTATATCAATCATATGGGTGGTATCAGGTCGCTATCTTGTGATGAATCGGCAAACACAATTTGGCACTGGTGCATCGAGAGAAATATTTGGATTACAGCGACCTATTTGCCAGGGAAGCTTAATACAGTGGCGGACACCAGGTCACGAGTATTCAATGACAACATCGAGTGGATGTTGAACCCCCAAATTTTTGGAGACATTATAGCTCACTATGGGACACCAGATTTTTGCGTCCAGGTTGAACCATCAGATACCAACATATGTGTCTTGGGAACCAGACCCTGGGGCAATAGCAATGGATGCGTTTTCTATCCATTGGGGGAAATGGTTTTGCTACGCATTTACCCCATTTTGCCTCATCAGTCGGGTATTGCAGAAAATTAAACTGGACTCTGCAACTGGCATATTGGTCATTCCCGACTGGCCTACACAGCCATGGTACCCGATGGTCCTTAAAATTTTGAAACAACCATGGTTTTCGATTGGGAAACACCCCAAATTAATTACACACCCCCTAACGGGGGATAGTCACCCATGCCATGGTCACCTAAACTTGTTGGCCAGCAGGTTCTAAAAAGACCACTCATCAAGGCGGGCATCTCACCATGAGCCATGGAACTCATCTCAGCATCATGCCGAGAATCAACTCGGAGGCAGTACCTCACACAGATCAGGAAGTGGGAGGCATTCTGCTCTCGTACCAACACGACTTCCAACACGGCAACAATCCCTGATGTCTTGGAATTCCTAGCTGGCCTTCATTTCGATGCTGTCCTTAGCTACAGTGCCATCAACAGCACCAGGAGTGCATTATCCTCATACCTGGACATAGGTATAGGCTCTAACCACCTGGTGTCTAAACTCATGAGGGGAGTGTTTAACACCAATCCTCCACGGCCCAGATACACCTTCACCTGGGATGTAGGGATCGTTCTGACCCTACTGAGGAGCTGGTCTCCAATGAACGAGTTACCACTCAAACAGCTCACCCTCAAAGTGGTGATGCTGATGGCACTGACTACAGCCCAACGAGTCCAGACATTACAAAAGCTGCGGCTGGATAGCACGGTCTCCACCCCTACACAGATGAATTTCTTTGTCCAGGACTTATTATAGCAGCACATGCCAGGGGCTAATGGGCTGCAGTTGGAGTTTCGGACATACCCTACTGATGCCACCCTCTGCATAGTCACCCATCTCCACCACTATATCCGAATTACAAGAACCATCAGTAAGAAGGAGCAGGGGCTCCTCATCAGCCACAAACCTCCGCATCACCGGGTGACTGTACAGACTATCGCCAGGTGGCTCAGGGTGGTGTTGGGTGCAGCAAGAGTTGCTACTAACATTTTTAAATCTCATTCCACTAGGGCTGCATCCACATCAGCGGCGAGGGCCATGGAGGTGCCCATGGACCACATCCTCGCCACCGCGGGCTGGGCCAGTGAAGAAACCTTCCAAAGGTTCTACAATAAGCCACTGGTCGCCCCCGCGACATTCGCAGAAGCTGTGCTGGGAGCCGCTCAGTGAATGTTTGTCCCCGAATTAGGGGTTATTTGTTTGTTATTATTTGGTTAATAAATTTCATTCTTTTTCAGCCAGTTTCGACTGAACTGCATTAACAGCCTTCCTCCATCAGAATTGCGGCAGTGTGATAGCATGGACATTGTCCAGGGTGTGAAATCACAGAGCTTTGAAATCTTTACTAAGTCACTCACGTGACTCCGAAGTAAAATAGTAAGATTAAACGAGAACTTACCAAGTTCGAAGGTTGATCTGTATTTTACGAGGAGTCGCGGTGAGGGATTTCGTGCCCCCCGCTCCCACCCTCTATCATAAGGTCAACTCGGAAGTTCTACGTTCTTCATCTTACTATTTTCAGTCATGGTGCGTTCTGTGATTCCACACCGCTGCTTTGAAGGATGTCGCGCATGCGTGCTGGCGAGGTCTTCACGAAATCTCTCACCACAACTCCTCGTAAAATAAAGATCAACCTTCAAACTTGGTAAGTTCTCGTTTAATCTTACTATTGTATCCCTCAGAATCCTCTCCAGTAATTTTCTGACCACAGATGCTAAGCCTTCTATCTATAGTTCCAAAGTTTTTTTTTTAGCTCTTTTTAAATAGAGGAACAACATAAGCCACCCTCCGGTCTTCGGCCACCTCACCCATGTCTAAGATGATTTTTTATCTCAGTAAAGAGATATAACCTCACTGGACAATCCTTCAGTAATATCAATTCAAACTGCTGCTGTGATGTCCTCCTGAAGCAACAATGGATAAAGTGAATGTGCGGATAATGCTTCCACTAGTATGAGAGTCTAGGAGCAGAGGGTACAGCCTCAGAAAAGAGGGACACACCTTTAGAGAAGAGACAAGGAGGAATTTATTTTGTCAGAGGGTGGTGAATCTGTGGAATTCATTGCAACAGCTGAGGAGGCCTAGTCATTGGGTATTTTTTAAGGCAGGAGAATGGGGTTGAGAGGCAAGGACAGATCAGCCATGATTGAATGGCGGAGTAAACTCGATGGGCTGAATGGCCAATTCCTGCTCCTGTGAAGTAAGAACACGAATAAAGCAATTTTTCCACAATCCCTGCTACATTTGTGCCTATCCTGTCTACTGAAATTACTGTCATTTACTTCTGTACTGACTTCCATCCTTCCACTTGGATGACTGTTACATTGGATCCCATCCATTGCCAATTTAGATTATCCCCCACCCCTGAGCGGCACTGGCAAACCTGGCTGTCAGCCATTCTTTCAAAAATTCTTTCAATGTTGTCGATAAATAGAAACATGAAAAATAGGTTATAAGGCTAATCATCCAGAATCAGTAACCCGTGCCTGCCTTCTCCCCATATCCCTCGATTCCGCTAGCCCCTAGAGCTCTATTTAACTCTTTTAAATTCATTAGCTTCTACTACCTTCTGTGGCAGAGAATTCCACAAATTCACAACTCCCTGGGTGAAAACGTTTTTTTCTCATCCCAGTTTTAAATGGTCTCCCCTTTATTCTTTGGCTGTGTCCCCTGGTTCTGGACTCCCCAACATTGGGAACATTTCTCCTGCATCTAGCTTGTCTAGTCCTTTACTAATTTTATATGTTTCTATAGGATTGCCTCTCATCCTTCAAAATTCCAGTGAATACAAACCCAGTCTTTCCAATCTTTCCCCATATGACAGTCCCGCCATCCCGGGGATTAACCTCGTGAACCTACGCGGCACTGCCTCGTTAGCAAGGATGTCCTTCCTCAAATTAGGAGAACTAAACTGCACACACTACTCCAGATGTGGTCTCACCAGGGCCCTGTACAACTGCAAAAGGACCTCTTTACTCCTATACTCAAATCCTCTCGTTATGAAGGCCAACTTGTCATTAGCATTCTTCACTGAGTGCTGTACCTGCATGTTTACTTTCAGTGACGGGTGTACAAAGACATACAAGTCTTGTTGCACTTCCTTTTTTCCTATTCTGACACCATTGAGATAATAATCTGCCTTGTTCTTGCTGAAAAAGTGGATTACCTCACATTTATACATCACATGCATCTGCTCACTCACTCAACCTGCAACCTCCTAGCATCCTCTTCACAGTTCAGACAGCCACCTAGCTTTGTGTCATCTGCAAATTTGTTAGTGTTACTTTTAATCCCATCATCTAAATCATTAAAAAAAATACTAGACTAAATGGACTCGTTGATCCCAGCTTCACACAGGAGGGCTGGTCCCCCAACACAATATTCCACCTCTCCACCAATTCCAATATTGCTGGCCAGTGGGGGAGGGGGGCCTTTCTGGAGTGCTAGCATGGGTGTTGTGGGTCAAGTCAAGTCAAGCACAATGAGTGCAGCGCAAACAATCAATTTCAATCCATTTCAAGTCAAGTCAAACCATTTCAAGTCAAGTCAAGTCAAACCATTTCAAGTCAAGTCAAGTCAAACCATTTCAAGTCAAGTCAATCCATTTGAAGTCAAATCAATCCATTTCAAGTTAAGTCAATCCATTTGAAGTCAAGTCAAGTCAATGCATTCCATTTCAAGCACAGGGCAGGCCAAACAACTCATTGCATTGTCATTTCATTTCCATTTTACATTGCAGTTTCAAGCACAGGGCAGGCCAAACAACTCATTGCATTATCATTTCATTTCCATTTTGCATTGCATTTCAATTCAAATCCATTTCAAGTCAAGTCAATCCATTTCAAATCAAGACAATCCATTTCAAGTCAAGGGTGGTTTTAAACTGAATAAGGTGGGTGGGGTGTCAAATGGGATAGTCGAGGATGGAGTTAAAGGGAAAGAGGGTAAAGGGATGGTTAATGACCCCAGAATTAACTGGAAAGGAAGCTCACAAAGTAATAGGAGAATATGGCCAAGTGTAATAGGGATCAATGTGAAAGGTGAGATGTGTAAGGAATTAAAAGTATTATATATGAATGCGCGAAGTATGAGTAAAGTAGATGAGCTTGAGGCTCAGTTAGAGGTCGGTAGATATGACATTGTGGGGATTACCGAGACGTGGCTGCAGGAGGATAGGGCCTGGGAACTTAATATTCAGGGTTATTCATCCTATAGAAAGGACAGGCAGGTGGGCAGAAGAGGGGGGGTAGCTCTGCTGGTGAGGGATGGAATTCAGTCCCTTGCGAGGGAAGACATAGGGACTGACGAGGTAGAGTCACTGTGGATTGAGTTCAGAAATTGTAAAGGCAAGAAGACACTAATTGGTGTTATTTACCGACCCCCCAAGTAGTAGCCTGGATGTAGGGTGTAAGTTGCAGCAGGAGTTAAAACTGCATGTAACAAAGGTAATGCCACTGTGGTGATGGGAGATTTCAATATGCAGGTAGACTGGGAAAATCAGGTTGATTCAGGGCCCCAAGAAAGAGAGTTTGTAGAATGCCTCCGAGATGGATTCTTAGAGCAGCTTGTAATGGAGCCGACCAGAGAAAAACCAATTCTGGATTTAGTGTTGTCCAATGAACCAGATATGATAAGAGAACTCGAGGTAAAGGAACCACTTTGAGGTAGTGATCATAATATGATTAGTTTTAATCTGCAATTTGAGAAAGAGAACATTAAATCGGAAGAGGCAGTGATGCAGTTGAACAAAGGGGACTATGAAGGCATGAGAGGGGAGCTGGCCAAAGTAGACTGGAAAGGGATCCTAGCAGGAATGATGGTGGAACAACAATGTCAGGAATTTCTGGGCATAATCACAGGATGTCACAGGATCATTTCATTTCAAAAAGGAAGAAAGATTCTAAGGGGAATAGGAGGCAACCGTGACTGACAGGAGAAGTTAGGGATAGAATAAAACTAAAAGAAAAGATGTATAACACAGCAAAGAGTAGCCGGAAGCCAGAGGATTGAGAAACCTTCATAGGACAACGGGCAATACAGGCTGAAAAGATGAAGTACGAGGGGAAGCTGGCCAGGAATATAAAGATGGACAGTAAAAGCTTCTTTAGATATGTTAAAGGAAAAAGAGTAGCAAGTCCCTTGAAGGCAGACACTGGTGAAATTATTATGGGCAACAAGGAAATGGCAGAAGAGTTGAATAGGTACTTCGGATCTGTCTTCACTAAGGAGGACACAAACAATCTCCCAGATGTACTGGAGGACAGAGGATCTAAGGCGGTAGAGGAACTGAAATTTTCATTATGTGAGAAATAGTATTGGTTAGGCTAATGGGACTGAAGGATGATAAATCCCCTGGGCCTGATGGTCTGCATTCCAGGGTCCTCAGGGAGGTGGCTCTAGAAATAGTAGATGCATTGGTGATAATTTTCCAATGTTCAATAGATTCAGGATCAGTTCCTGTGGATTGGAGGATAGCTAATGTTATCCCACTTTTCAAGAAAGGAGCGAGAGAGAAAACGGGGATTTACAGACCAGTTAGCCTGACTTCAGTGGTGAGAAAGATGATGGAGTCAATTATTAAAGAGGTAATAATGGGGCATTTGGATAGCAGTAAAAGGATTAGTCCAAGTCAACATGGATTTATGGGAAATCATGCTTGACTAATCTTCTGGAATTTTCTGAGGATGTGACAAGTAAAATGGATGAAGGGGAGCCAGTGGATGTAGGTATCTAGACTTTCAGAAAGCGTTTGATAAGGTCCCACACGGGAGACCGGTGACTAAAATTAGAGCACATGGTATTGGGGGTAGGGTGTTGACATGGATAGAAAATTGGTTGGCAGACTGGAAGCAAAGAGTAGGAGTGAACAGGTCCTTTTCAGAATGGCAGGCAGTGGCGAGTGGAGTGCCGCAAGGCTCGGTGTTGGGGCCGCAACTGTTTACCATATATATTAATGATTTGGAAGAGGGAATTAGGAGCAACAGTAGCAAGTTTGCGGATGACACAAAGCTGGGTGGCAGAGTGAACTGTGATGATGTTAGGAGGTTGCAGAGGGACCTGGACAGGTTGAATGAGTGGGCAGATGCGTGGCAGATGCAGTATAATATAGATAAATGTGAGGTTATCCACTTTGGCGGCAAAAACAAGGCGGCAGATTATTATCTCAATGGGGTTGGGTTAGGTAAGGGGGAGGTACAGCGAGACCTGGGTGTCCTTGTATACCAGTCACTGAAAGTTGGCGTGCAGGTACAGCAGGCAGTGAAGATAGCTAATGGAATGTTGGCCTTCATAACAAGAGGATTTCAGTATAGGAGTAAAGAGGTTCTTCTGCAGTTGTATAGGGCTCTGGTGAGACCACAGCTGGAGTATTGTGTACTGCTTTGGTCTCCTAATTTGAGGAAGGACATCCTTGTGATTGAAGCAATGCAGCGCAGGTTCACGAGATTGATCCCTGGGATGGCGGGACTGCCATATGAGGAAAGATTGAAAATACTAGGCTTGTATGCACTGGAGTTGAGAAGGATGAGGGGGATCTTATAGAAACATATAAAATTATAAAAAGGACTGGACAAGCTAGATGCAGGAAAAATGTTCCCAATGTTGAGTGTCCACAACCAGGGGCCACAGTCTTAGAATAAAGGGGAGGCCATTTAAGACTGAGGTGAGAAAAAACATTTTTACACAGAGAGTTGTGAATTTATGGAATTTCCTGCCACAGAGGGCAGTGGAGGCCAAATCACTGGATGGATTTAAGAGAGGGTTGGATAGAGCTCTTAGGGCTAGTGGAGTCAGGGGATACAGGGAGAAGGCAGGCACGGGTTATTGATAGCGGACGATCAGCCATGATCACAATGAATGGCGGTGCTGGCTCAAAGGACCGAATGGCCTCCTCCCGCACCTATTTTCTATGTTTTATGTTTCTATGTTTCTAAGTCAAGTCAAGTCGTCAAGTCAAGTCAATCCATTTCAAGTCAAGTCAATCCATTCAAAGTCAAGTCAATTCAATCCATTCCATGTCAAGTCAAGTCAAGCCAATGCATGTCAAGTCAAGTCAAGTTAATCCATTCCAAGACAAGTCAATCCATTTCAAGTCAAGTCAAGTCAAGTCAATCCATTTCAAGTCAAGTCAATACAAGTCAATCCATGTCAAGTCAAGTCAATCCATTTCAACTCAAGTCTCGCGATCTTCCAGAGTGACTGACATGTCCAGGCATCCGGGGTTTTATAGACCTGCCCCACCCCCGGAAGGTGGTGATTGGTCCTCTCGCCTGTCAATCAACTGATCAAGATTTTTGAAACATTCATAACTTTTTTATTTTTTATCTATCGGAAAGATCCTCGGGGCTGCCGCAGTGGAGGAGGACTGTGGGTAAGATTGCCAAAAATCATAGCGATATAGGGCAGTGTTTTATCTAAAATCAATATATAGCGCAGACAGGAAGTGGTCAAGATGAGACTTTTAGTTATATACATTGTAAATAGCTGTGGCCCCAGCACCAAGCCTTGCGGCACTTCACTCACCACTGCCTGCCATTCTGACAGGGACACATTTATTCCTACTCTGTTTCCAGTCTGCCAACCAATTCTCTATCTACGTCAATACTCTACCCCCAATAACATGTGCTCTAATTTTGCCTACTAATCTCCTGTGTAGGATCTTATCAAAGGCTTTCTGAAAGTCCAGATACACTACATCCACTGGCTCTCCTTCATCCATTTTACTTGAAGCATTCTCAAAAAAATCCAGATTAGTCAAGCAGGATTTCTCTTTCATAAATCCATGCAGACATCGACCAATCCATTAACTGCTATCCAAATACGCCATTATTACTTGTTTAATAATTGACTCTAGCATCTTCCCCACCACCAATGTTAGGCTAACTGGTCTATAATTCCCCGTGTTCTCTCTAGCTCTTCGTGAAAAGTGGGATAACATTAACTATCCTCCAATCCACAGGAACTGACCCTGAATCTATAGAATATTGGAAAATGATCACCAAAGCGTCCACGATTTCTAGAGCCACCACCATGAGTACTTTGGGATGCAGACCATCAGGGATTTATCAGACTTCAATCCCATCAGTCTACCCAATACTATTTCTCGCCTAATGCAAATTTATTTCAGTTCCCCTGTCTCCCTAGATCCTCTGTCCTCTAGTACATCTGAGAGATTGCTTGTGTCGTCCTTAGTGAGGACAGAACCAAAGTACCTGTTCAACTCTACTGCCATTTCCTCGTTCCCCAAAATAATTTTACCTGTTTCTGCTGTCAAGGGACCCACATTGGTCTTTACTAATCTTTTTCTTTTAACATACCTAAAGATATCCTTCGTTATATTCTTGGCCAGCTTACCCTCGTACTTCATCTTTTCACCCTGTATTCCCTTTTTGTTACCTTCTGTTGTCCTTTGAAAATTTCCCAATTGTCTGGCTTCCCACTACACTTTGCTATGTTATACACCTTTTCTTTTAATTCTATTCCATCCCTTGTTAGCCATGGTTGCCTCTTATCCGCTTACAATCTTTCTTCCTCATTGGAATGGAATGATCCTGCATCTTCTGGATTATGCCCAGAAATTCCTGCCATTGCTGTTCCACCATCATTCCTGCTAGGATCCCTTTCCAGTCGACCTTGACCAGCTCCTCTCTTATCCCTTTGTTCAACTCCAACACTGACACTTCTGTTTTAACCTTCTCCCTCTCAAGATGCAGATTAAAACATATCATATTATGATTATTACCTCCTAACGGTTCCTTTACCTTAAGTTCCCTTTATTAAATCTGGTTCATTAGACAACACTAAATCCAGAATTGCCTTCTCTCTGGTAGGCTCCAGTACAAGCTGCCCTAGGATCCACTCTACAAACTCCCTATCTTGGGGTCCAGAACCAACCTGATTTTCCCAGTCTCCCTGCATATTGAAATCTCCCATAACCACAGTGGCATTACCGTTGTTACATGCCAATTTTATCTCCTGCTGCAACTTGCACCCTATATCCAGACTTCTGTTTGGGTGCCTGTAGATAACTCCTATTAGTGTCTACTTACCTTTACAATTCCTTAATTCTATCCACAGCGACTCCACATTGTCAGTCCCTGTCACCCCTCGCAAGGGACTGAATTTCATCCCTCACCAACAGAGATACCCCACATCCTCTGCCCACCTGCCTGTCTTTTCTAAAGGACATATATGCTGAATATTCAGCTCCCAGTCCCGATCCTCCTGTAGCCATGTCTCTGTAATCCCCATGCCATATCTACCAATCTCTAACTGAGCCTCAAGCTCATCCACTTTACTTCTTATACTTTGCGCATACATATACTTTTAATCCATTACTCACCTTTCACATCGATTCGTCTCTCACTTGGCCATACTCTCCTGTCCCTTCATGAGCTCCCTCCATTAATCCTGGTCTTTCTTAACTTTCCCTAAACTCCTTCCCTTTAACTCCATCCTTGTATTTCCAATTTGTTTCCTCCTCCCCACTATTTAGTTTAAACCCACCCATGTAACAGTGGCAAACATGCTAGCCAGAATGCTGGTCCCCCGCCTGTTAAGGAGCAACCTGTCCATTTTGTCCAATTCACCCTTACCCCAAAACAGATCCTAGTGGTCTAAGAATCTAAATCCCTGCCCCCTGCTCCAGCTCCTCAGCCACACATTCAGATCCCCCATCTCCCTGTTCCTGCCCTCACCAGCACAAGGAACTGGAAGCAAACCGGAGATAACCACCCTGGAGGTCCTGCCTTCTTCCGAGCTCTCTAAAGTCATGCTGCAGAATCTCTTTCCTCTTCTTCCCGACGTCATTTGTGTCAACATGCACTACCACTTCCAGCTGCTCACCTTCACCCTTGAGGATGCTCTGCAATTGATCCGTGATGTCCTGGACCCCGACACCAGGGAGGCAACACACCATTCTTGAATCCCGCCTGTTGCCACAGAATCCTGTCTGTACCTTTCACGATGGTGGTCCCGACTACCGCGGCTCTGCCTGACATCTGTCTCTTTAAAATTCCAGACTTTGCATCTGGTACATAAACATCAGCCCGATCACCTTCCCCCTCCATTCTACAGAAAGGGGTAAAGGGAATAGCTGGAGCACTAACCTCACCAATATGCATTAAACAGATTAAGAACTGATGCATGTGTTCTTAATGCACCTATCAATGCACTCTGAGTCACAGAGCATTTAAGCGTAGGAAAAGGTCTCGTGACTAAACTCATCCATGCTGAACAAATTGCCCAACTGAGCTGGTCCCATTAGCCTGCCCCATATCCTTGCAGACCTTTCCTATCCACGTACTTGTCCAAATGTATATTAAACATTGTAATTGTACCCACTTCTATTACTTCCTCTGGCAGCTCATTCCATTCATAAACCATCTTCTATGTGGGGAAAAAAGGTTGCCCCTCAGGTCTCTTTTAGTTCTTTATCCTCTCTTCCAAAAGCAGTCATATTTTAAATGACACACATACTTATTTATAAATCATATTTTTCAGTTTTAGGGCCTTGCCCAAATTCATATTTAGTTATATTTCCTGAACAATGTAGGACCTGGTGTGGGAGGACCGCCGTGAGGAGGGGGAGAACAAAGGGGGGCCTGGTGCTGGGGTACTTTGTAATTGCCCTTTATGGGTGACTATTTGCATTCTTTGGGTATGCAAGCAAAAACATTTCACCGTGACTTGTCACGTGACAAAATATTCAATTCAATTCAATTTCTTGCTCATTCAAAGTAATTCACAATTAGAATGGCAACATTTCAATCCCAAAAAATTATCTTTACCTTCCTGAAGTAGAACAGTTTTTGGAAATAAAACTATCAATACCCCTATTATTAATGGAGCTCAATGATGCCATTTATATAAAAAAATACTGAAGTTAGCAATGAAGTAAATGAGCCAGCACCCTCCTATATCAAAAAAAATAATATGAGAATATCATTTAACTTCTGGAACTTTTATTTAACATTATTGATGAACAAAATTTCGAATGGGCAGCAATACAATGATTTGTATACAAGGCTCAGCAAACTTTGCAGTTACTTCTGATCAGATATATAATTTCAGATCTGGAGCTGCATTTTAGTCGAAGAGTATTTATTTGGATCACATCTTAATTTGAATATCACTATATAAGGCTGTAGCTTTAGTCTAGTGTCTTTTATATCCCTGAACTAACATGACACCTGAGGTGTCCAAAATCTGCACATGAAAGCAATGTTTACAGGTATTTCCATCTGGTTTCAGCTGTTGAACACATGGCTTAGCTCATAACTCATAATGATGTATTGCACCTCAAGTACAAGCGAGCTGTTGGTGAGATTGCACCTCCACAATGTGTTAATTGCAAATAAAACTTCTTCCATCTGCTCAATTCTAAATTCAGTCCCGGTATATAACTAATTTATATCCATTGCATTCAGAATTTATGTTTTTTTTACAATGATTTTAAATTTGTCATTCATGTACAGATCTTTTCAGTGAGTGAACAGAACTTGTACTGGACCAATCATGCTGCTCCTGGTTATAGATATACTGCCCAGCCTCTACTCATTGAGACTTATCTTTTCCAAATGCAGGGGGCTGAATAAGGCTCAGCATGCCCAAAATAGTGAACAAAGAACCAGTGCAACACTGGGGCTACCCAAAAATGGCTTACTACCTTAGACAGCTTGCCATGTCAAAAGTATTCTATTGTTTTAAATATCTGGTAGTCAGAGATATTTAAAAAAATTATTCAAATAGTTTAATTTCTAAATACGAAATATAAAAATTTGAAAATTAAACAATTAAAATCATCTTAAAAACAAAAATAAAGTTAGAGTAAAATAATTCAAAACACCTCCCTCGGTTCACTGTGGCCCCTGGGGTAACAGCTGAGAGGTCAGATATCAGTGCTCTGCCCCAGGCTGGACTGAATGGCAAGTCCAGGAGCCGCACCCGACCTATAAACCAGCAGATGTCAGTTAGTTCATTCAATCTATTGTTCTGTCAAGTAATTATACAATTTGGCATACATCTCGAGTTGATCGAGATGTATGCCAAAGCGAATGTCAATGACATTCTGGGTCATATTTGTCATATTTAATGTCATATTTCAATGAAATATATTCTGTAGGGTTGGACATTAAGTTTATGGATAAACACTAAGGATTTGAATGAGCGGACCTTTAATCTCAACAAATGGTTTAAATTATCTTTAAACCTAACATGTGAAAAATGGGATGAAGGGGGTGGAAAGGAGAGACCAAAGTCAAAGAAAGAGGGAGAAATGAAAAGAATGAAAAAAATAGAAAAGGCTGTTGACAATTTGTCATATCAGAATCTATCAGTTCCAGCTTCATTAGTGACAATGTTTTAAGTGGAAATACTGAGTAGTAAAAGTGAAAAAAAAATCCTTTCTTTCCATTCCCAAACTCTTCAGTCTTCTATATGTGGATTGCAATACATCAAATTATCCTACCATTAGCCATCTGACCATGTGCTTATTCCGATTGCAACAGAGGTAGCTGCTACTTGTACATTAGGAATTTAAGATCTAGCACTTTGCACTATAATTTACCTGATAGAAGTACAGCGTTGATGTCCCAAGACATTTTGGGATAGATTCCATTATAACCATTTTACAAAATGTAAAGCAGTAAACCAGACCAAACATCTTACATAAAGTATGTGGATTCATGTTTCTGTTAAAAAGGAAATTAAAGTTCATTGTCCTTTGTATTTTGTTCTTTGTATTTTGGACCATGATAAATCTGAAATTCCGCAACATGTCTTGAAAAAGGTTAAGAACACAAAATTCATTTTCCAACAAATACATCATTTTTATGAATTAAAATCTGCGTCAAATAATATCTGAACCTTATTGGGAAATCCTTTTGCCAAAATAGGGTATTACAGGAAAATTCCCCTTATCCTTTTACCAAATTACGCCAAATTCCCAGCATTAAATATCCCATGAGTTTATCTAGAGCCTTTCGCTTTTCATTGAAATAAGTGATGTTTTAGAAGTTCACGGTTTAGCTTTGTTTAGGGATACAGCGCAGAAACATGCCCTTGGAGTTCACCGAGTCCAAACTGACCATCAATCACTCATTCACACGAGCTTTAAATAATCCCACTATCGCGTCCTACATGCTAGCAGCAATTTACAGAAGACAATTAACTTACAAACATGCATATCTTTGGAATGTGGGGGGAGACACGGAGAAAACCCATGTTGTCAGAGCAAACCACACAGACAGCACCCAAGGTCAGCATCGAAGCTGAGTGTCACATGCCATGAGGCAGCAGCTCCACCACTGTGCCATTTGAAATATAACACAATTATGGATTTTAAAATGCACCAACTTTGAAGAACTTCTGATCAACAAACCAGCAGAGTATTCTGCAGCTTTTCCTCACTGACAATATTCAGACACTGAAGGGAAGAAACAGCCGAAAAGCTAAACAGAACCCTCAAAATAATCATCCTTCTCTTAGAGCACAAACCTATTAGAGATTACCAATATATTTTGACGTGGAAAAGAGATTTTAAAAATAATCTATCTAACCCATCCTTCCATCAACTAATCCTATATTCTCCCTCTAGTTACTCTATTGCCCTTAATATATTTGTAGATTTTTTTTAAATTCTTCTTTAACTTATCTGCCAAAGCTATCTCATGTTCACCTTTTGGCCCACTTAAGCTGTGACCCCCTGATTTTCCTTTTAAGTGATCTCCAACACTCCTTTAACTCCTCAAGGAATTCACTTGGTCCCAGTTGCCTGACATGTCTTTTTCTTAACTGGAGCCTCAATATCTCTTGTTGTCTAGAGCCCCCAACTCCTGCCAGCCTTTCCCTTCACCCTAACAGGTATAGGCTATCCATGAACTTCCCTTATCTCACCTTTAGAAGTCACCATGTGCCAGATGTCCCTTTATGCACAAGTTTTTTTTTAAATATCCTGCCTAATACATAGAAATTGATCTCACCCCAAGTTAGGACCTTTCACTTTTGAACCTGTCCTGTACTTTTCCATAATTATTTTAAAACTCATAGAATTATGGTCACTGGTCCTCAAATGCTCCCACAGTAACTCTTCAGCTATCTGCTCTGCCTTAATTCCCAATGGGAGGTTGCCCCATCTCTAGTATGGCCATCTACTTATTGATTGCGAAAACCTCACTGAACATATTTTAAAATATTCATCCCATCTAAGCCCTTGGCACTGTGGCAGTCCCAGATATTACAGCTCTATCATTCTTGCAATATCCCTACATCTTTCCTCCTCCAATTCCCTCAAATAAACTACGGTTCAACTGACCACTCTTCTGGACAAAGGGTCTCAACTCACGATGTCACCTATCCATGCTCGCCAGAGATGCTGCCTGACCTGAGTTAATCCAGCACTGTTTGCCCTTTTGTCTATTAAGCAGCACCTGCAGTTCTGTGAATCTACATTTTGACCACTCTTTTACTTGGCACATTCTCTGATTTTTGCCAATATTTGTTAAAAAAAAACATCAGAAAAAAACATTCTATTTTTGACGAGGTTTTGATGGTTATAATATGAAATGATAAATTATTGGGGCTTGGTTATCTCAAAGGCTGACAATCAAATATTCCCTAATGTTCCTTTAAAACAAAAAAAATCGATTATTACAGAAAATAACTTGCTCACACTCATTTTGCAGAGAAGCAATAGTTAAAGACTGGGAATTCATTCCGTGTTTGGTTTATTTTGTTTTTTCAATGAGAATATGGCATCAGATTACTTGAATTTCTAAAAATACTGCCTGGTATTTACATATTGCTTAAAACCAATGTAAAATGTCTCCCTCTTCTGTCAAGAATTTTATATCATCAAATATTGCTTGTAACATTTGTTAGGATTTACATTAAATACAGACATACAGTGCATTCAGAAAGTATTCAGATCCCTTCACTTTTTCCACATTTTGTTATGTTACAGCCTTATTTTAAAATTAATTAAATTCATCTTTTTATCATCAATCTACACACAATACCACAGAATGAAGAAACGAAAACAGATGTTTAGAAATTTTTGCAAAGTAATTAAAAATAAATAACTGAAATATCACATTTACATAAGTATTCAGACCCTTTGCTATGACACTGAAAATTGTTCATTCTGTTTCCATTGACTATCCTTGAGATGTTTCTCCAACTTGATTGGAGTCCACCAGAAGTAAATTAAATTGATTGGACATGATTTGGAAAGGCACACACCTGCCTATACAAGGTCCCACCACTGACAGTGCACGCCAGAGCAAAAACCAAGCCGTGAAGACGAACAAATTGGCCGTAGACCTCCAAGACAAGATTGTGTCAAGACACAGATCTAGGGAAGGGTATAAAACAATTTCTGCAGCATTACAGGTCCAGAAGAGCACAGTGGCCACTGTCATTCTTAAATGGAAGAACTTTGGAACCACCAGGACACTTCATAGAGCTCGCCCCCCTACTAATCTGAGCAATCAGGGGTGAAGGGCGTTGGTCTGCGAGGTGACCAAGAACCCGATGGTCACTCTGTCAGAACTCCAGAGTTCCTCTGTTGAGATGGAAGAACCTTCCAGAATGCCAACTATATCTGCAACATTCCACCAATCAGGCCTTTATAGTAGAGTGGCCAGACGGAAGCCATTCCTCAGTAAAAGGCACATGACCGCCCGCTTGGAGTTTGCCAAAAGGCACCTTTAAGAACTCTCAGACCATGAGAGACATAATTCTCTGGTCTGATGAAATCAAAATTGAACTATTTGGCCTGAATGCCGAGCATCACGTCTGGAAGAAACCAGGCATCTCCTGGCCATTACCATACCTACGATGAAGCATGGTGGAGGGAATATCATCTGTTGGGATGTTTTTCAGCGGCAAGAATTGGAAGACTAGTCAGGATCGAGGGAAAGATGAACGGAGCAAAGTACAGTGAGATACTTGATGAAAACCTGCTCCAGAGCTTTCTGGACCTCAGACTGGGGCAGAGGTTCACCTTCCAACAGGACAGCGACCCGAAGCACACAGCCCAGACTTCATGACAAGTCTGTGAATGTCCTTGAGTGGGCCAGCCAGAGTCCGGACTTGAACCCGATCGAACATCTCTGGAGGGACCTGAAAATAACTGTGCGTCAACGCTCCCCATCCAACCTGCAGAGCTTGAGAGAATCTGCAGAGAATGGGAGAAATTACCCAATACAGGTGTGCCAAGCTTCTTGCGTCATACCGAGGAAGACTTTTTGAATGCACTGTTACAAAAGTTATATTATGAAATTCACTGGTGAGCTGCTGCCTTGTTGCACCAAATATGCAGGTTCAATTCTCACCTTAGGTGCTGTCTTCATGAAGTTTTACACGTTTCTCATATGATAACATGGGTTTCCTTTGGATGCTTGTTCATATGATAACAGGGGTTTCCTCTGACATCTCAAAAGATGTGTGTGTTGGTAGGTTAATTGTATACTGTAAATTTAACCTGTGTCGGTGAGTGGTAGAATATGGTGGGGGTGGGGGGGGGGAGGGTGATGATAATGTGATAATGTGGGGATAATAAAAAAGATGAATGTAGGACTAGTGTAAGTGGGCAGTTAAGGCTCGGCATTGACTTGATAGACCTGTATACATGCTTTACCTTTATGATTCCATGACTACTTTATTGAATTACTATGTTGGCAGAGTAGATAGAAGATGAGGTTGGAGAAAACTGGATACATACACTCCTTGTCATCCTGCCATTTTTAATTGCAAGTCTGTTTTGTTTTCCCACATTACATCCTAAATTTTTAAAAGACAAGCGAACTGTGACTAAGTGTTAACAGGCAACAAGTAGATTTTTCTCATTTTATCTAATTAAGATTATCTAATTTTACCAATGGGATAACAATACCCAACATTGTAAGCAATGTAGATTTAGATTGAAACACGAATCGATGCTCGTTTGGTGGAGTTAAAAATACCCTTAAAAGAACTAACCAGGGTGTCCACCTGTACCTAACACTCTCAGCACCCACACAGACTCATTTTGACTTTAATTAATATTGAAGCAGTCAACATTTTTCTAATTTTGTCTATTATTTTTTTTGTAACTTTTCACTGTCATACACAATTGCAATGGTTAAAGCAAAATGTTTTTTAAATAGCGCTAGCCCAAGTGCAGACCCGTTGGGTCTGTTCCCCCAACATGTGGTTGCAGGGGAGCGGGGGAGGGGGGAGGGGGGGAGAGAGGGGGGAGAGAGGGAGAGAGAGGGAGAGAGGTGAGGCACGGACTGATCTGAGGAAGGTGAAAAGCAGCAGGGGGGACCAGCCGATCGCAGCTTCCGCCAGCGTGACAGAGCCGGGCCGGGGTGGGGGTAAGACAGACGATTCTCCCTGTGACGGGTAGAAAGCAAAGATCCTATAACGGTATAGGACCTTTGGTAGAGAGGAGAGAGGGAGGAAAGAGAGAGGAGGAGGTGAGAAGAGGAGTGGGGGAGGGGGTGGAGGGGGGCCGGGCTGCCAAATGAGGAGAGAGAAGCGGCTTCTGACTCTGTAAACCCACAGCTGGAATGAGTGCGCAGGCGGGCGGGGCTTCGCGAGCTGCGCCGGCTGTGAGAAGATTCAGCGCGTGAGGCGCCGTTAATAAAGATCCTATAGCGGAACAGAACTGTAGAATCTTTGTTCTGCAGAACTTATGAGAAGGTTCAGCGTGTGAGGCGTCGCTGCCCTGAGATCTGTGGAACAAAGATCCTATTGTGGAACGGAGCTGTAGAATCTTTGTTCTGCAGAACATTTTCGATCTTTCTGAGCCATTAATCCACAGAGCTGCCAACAGTGGCGAGGGGGCGGGTCCAGTAGGCAGGTGGGCCTGGATTGGTGGGCATGTGGGTATTGTGACGTCAGCAGCTAGCAAGTGGCGATTATATTTTAAAGTGAGTTTTGTCAACTACTTTATTCAATATCTGGAGAAATAATTGACCGAATTTAGAGAGGAGTGCATTTATGAAATCGTAAGTTAAATCCCTACCGAAATTGTAAATATCTCTGCGTTTTTGCGTCTTGTTTTCGAGGAGATACATTTCAAAGGCAAAATGACATACACACACACACACACACACACACACACACACACACACACACACACACACACACACACACACACACACACACACACACACACACACACACTTTTAATAGACCAAGTGCAGACCCGTTGGGACTGTTCCCCCAATGTGTCGTCGCGGGGGAGGGGGGGGCTGCATGCTGCATCACACACACTAACTACCCCCCCTCCGCACACACGCTAACTACCTCCTTGATATTATATTAATATTATTAATTTGCTTCTTTTACCCCATAACCGCCCTATCCACTGACGCATTGCCACAACTTGAGAGAGTTGGTAGTGAGAATGGGGAGAGACACAGAGAAAGGGGCAGAGACAGATGGGCAAGAGACAGAGAGAGAGAGTGGGGTGGAGGGGAGGAGGAGAGGGAGGGTGGGTGAGAGAAATGGGAGGAGAGAGAGAGGGGGAGAGGGGGGCTGAGAGGGGGAAGGGAAGAGCGGGGGTAGAAGTGGTGGGGAAGGGAGGGGAGAGGTTGGTGGGGAGGGGATTAGGTGAAGGGGGTAGGGGAAGGTGGGGGAGGGCAGGGGAGGGTGGGGGAGGGTGGGGAGGGTGTGGGAGGGCAGGGGAGAGGAAGGGGGGAGAGAAGGGTGGGAAGAGAGAGAGGGGGAGCGGGGAGAGAGAGGGGAAGAGAGAAAGAGAGGGGGGGGAAGAGGAGAGAGAGAGAGAGGGGAAGAGAGAGAGGGAAGAGAGAGGGGAAGGGAGGGAGAGGGGAAGAGAGAGAGAGAGAGGGGAAAGAGAGAGTGAGAGAGAGAGAGGGGTAGAGAGGGGATAGAGGGCAGGAGAGAGAGGTTTGTCTGTTTTATGGAAAGAAATGTTAATAAAAATATTTAAAAATAAATTAAAAATTCAATTCAATGAAAAACAATGGAATCAACAACCTGGCAGGCTTGGGGGGCGGGTCCGGGCTGGGCAGGGACGCAGTTGCGCCAGGAGCAAAGGCATTGTGAGGTCAGCGGGGCGGGGCCAGGAGGCAAGTGGGGGGGCGTGGCCAGCAGGCACGCTGGGCCAGCTGCAAAGGCATTGTGAGGTCAGCAGCTGGGAAACCTTAATCATTTAAAAAAAATGTCAGTTTGGTTATAAATGTTAGGAAATATCTTGGGAAATAATTGACGGAGAGGGAGGGGAAAGGGGGTGGGGGGAGAGAGGGATGGGGGGGTGGGGGAGAGGGAAGGTGAGTGGGGGAGGAGAGGGATGGTGGTGGGGAGGGAAGGGGGTGTGGGGGAGAGAGGGTTGGGGAGGGAGGAGGAGGGGGAGGATAGGAGAGGGGTGAGGAGAGATAGATGGAGAGGGGGAGGAGAGAGGGAAGGGGGAGGAGAGAGGGATGGGGAAAGGGGGGAGAGAGAGTGTGGGGGAGGGAGGGTAGGAGGGAGATGGGGTGGGGATGGAGGGGGAAGAGTGTGGAGGGAGGGGAGAGGGGTGGGGGAGGGGAAAGAATGGGGATATAGAGTGGGAGGTGTAGGGGCAGTCCATCTATTCTCCACTCCCTATCACCCCCAATCCTCTTTCTCTATTCCCACACACATGATCACGCGCTTCAACACAGGCTGCGGGGGGGCGGGGCTGGTGCTGGTGCAAAGGCAGATGTAAATGAATCCATTCCGATTGGACATCTGGGAGGGATGGCATTGTGACATCACATGATGGAATGTTCACCAACATTCTATGGGTGAGAGCAGTTTGATTTTTTTTAACATATTGAAATATTGGGGGAGTGGGAAGGATTTTATAAAAATTGTGTACATAAAAATGTCTGAATGTAATGAGGAGTGCATTTGTGAATGTAAAAGCGTAATGTCCAGCAAAATGGAAAAAATCACAGCGTTTGAGCTTGTGGTTTTGGCGGACATTGGAATCAATGGGCAAAAATGTTACCTGAAAAAAAAATGGAATGTGACAGCCACAATACCAGCACACACACACACACACAGAGTTTTAAATAAGTATTAGACCAAGTGCAGACCCATTGGGTCTGTTCCCCTAATGTGCAGGGGGGGGGGGGGGGGGCAGCATGAGGCATCATTCACACTAACTACCACCCCACATGCACGCTAACTACCCCCCTTGATATTATATTAATATTATTAATTTGCTCCTTTTACACCATAAACGCCCTATCCACTGACGCATAGCCCCCAACTCGCAGGCGTGTCTAGAAGGGGGGGGGGGGTAGAGAGTGAGGGCAGAGAGAGAGTGGGGAGAGATAGAGAGGGAAGGGCAGAGACAGGAGGGTAAGATACAGGGGGAGAGGTGGGTGGAGGGGAGCAGGAGAGGGTGGGTGAGTGAGGGGGGAGAGGGTCTGAGAGGGAGATGGGGAGAGAGTAGGGAGGGGGAGGAGAGAGGGAGGGGGAGGGGGGGGAGAGAGGTGAATGAGGAAGAGGTGAGGGGAGGAGAGCGGGAAGGGTAAAGGAGGAGACAGGGGTAGGGAAGGGAATGGTAGAGGGGGGGGGTGGTGGGGGGTAGAGAGGGGTGGGGTCAGGGAGTGGAGAGGAAAGGGGGAGAGGGGGGAGCTGAGAGGAGAGGGTGTGGGGGAGAAGAGAGGAGGGAGGGGGGGAGAGGAGAAGGGGAGGAGAGGGGGAGGGGAGAAGCGGAGAGAGAGTGGAGGGGGAGAGGAGAGAAGGAGAAGAGGATGGGAGAGAGAGAGAAATGGGATGGACAGAGGATGGGCGGGAAGTGGGGAGTGGTGGAAGAGGAGAGCGGGGGGTAGGGAAAAGGGTGGAGAGCGAGGGGTGGGAGGGAGGGGGAAGGGAGGGGAGAGAGAGAGGGGTGGGGTGGGAGAGGGAGAGGGGTGGGGAGGGAGAGGTATGGCGGCAGGGGGAGAGAAGAGGAAGAGTGGGGAGGGAGGGGGAGAGGGGTAGGGGAGTGGTGGAAAAGGGACAGAGGGGTAGGGGAAGGGGGCAGAGAGGGAAGGGGTGGGGGAGAGAGGGAAGGGGGGGTAGGGGAGAGAGGGATGGGGTGGAGGGAGGGGGGAGGGGTGAGGAGATGGAGATGGAGAGAGGGGATGAGAGAGGGGCAGGGGAGGGGGAGGGAGATGGGGTAGGGAAGAGGGGCGAAGAGTGTGGAGGGAGAGGGAAGCATGGGGATTGGGAGGGAGAAGGGGGTGGGGGAGAGAGGGAACGGGGTGGGGGAGACGAGAGGGATGTGGGTGGGAGGGGGAGAGGGAGAGGGGTGAGGAAAGGGAGTTGGAGAGGGGGAGTAGAGAGGGGTGGGGGAGGAGAGAGGGATGGGGAAGGGGGAGAGAGGTGTGGGGTTGGGAGGAGAGGAGGAGATGGGGTAGGTGAGGGAGGGGGAAGAGTGTGGAGGTGGAGTGGGGAGGGGAAGGGGTAGGAGCTGTCCATCTATTCCCCACTCCCTATCACCCCCAATCCTCTTTCTCTATTCCCACACATGTGATCACGCGCTTCGACACAAGCTGCGGGGGGTGGGGCTGTGGCAAAGGCAGATGTAAATGAGATCCATTCCGATTGGACATCTGTGAGGGATGGCATTGTGACATCACACAATTGAACGTGCTGGAACATCAGGCGGGGAGGGGGGCTGGTGCAAAGGCATATGTAAATGAATCCATTCCGATTGGACATCTGTGAGCATTGGGCATTGTGACATCACATGATGGAACGTTCACCAACATCCTATGGGTGAGAGCAGTTTGATTTTTTTAAGATTTTGATATATGGGGGGGGAAGGATTTTATTAAAAATGTGTACGTAAAAATGTCTAAATGTAATGAGGAGTGCATTAGTGAATGTAAAAGCAAAATGGAAAAAATGATGGCGTTTGAGCATCTGGTTTTGGTGGACCATGGAATCAAAGGCCAAAGATCTTATCTGAAAAAAAAAATGTAATGTGACATACACCCACACACCCTGTCGGCAGACACACACAGAGTTTTAAAAGTATACTAGACCAAGTGCAGACCTGTTGGGTCTGTTCCCCCAACGTGCGGTTATGGGGGGGGGGGGCAGCATGTGGCCTCATGCACACTAACTACCACCCCACACACACGCTAACTACCCCCCTTGATATTGTATTAATTTGCTCCTTTTACGCCATAATTGCCCTGTCCACTGATGCATAGCCCCCAACTCGCATGCGCGTCTAGAGGGGGGGGGTGGGGTTAGAGTGATGGCAGAGAGAGAGTGGGGAGAGACAGAGAGAGAGGCGCAAAGACAGGGCAAGAGACAGAGGGAGGGGGTGGAGGGGAGGAGGAGAGGATGGGTGGGTGAGGGGGGGAGGGTGGGGAGAAGGGGGGAGGAGGGGGGAGAGGGAAATGGGGAGAGAGTGGAGAGGGGAGATGAGGAGAGAGTGGGGAGGGGAGATGGGGAGAGAGTGGGGAGGGAGAGGAGGAGAGTGGAGGGGGAAGGGAGCGAGAGGGGGATGAGGATGGGCAGGGGAGGAGAGCGGGGGAGGGTAAAGGAGACAGGGGTAGGGGAAGGGGGTGGTAGAGGGGGAGGGTGGGTGAGAGGGGTAGGGGAAGGGGAGGGGAGGAGAGGGGAAGAGGGGAAGGTGAGAGGAGAGGGGTGGGGAGAAGAGGGGAGGAAATGAGGGAGGGGGAGGGGAGGAGAGGGGGAGGAAAGAGGGGTAGGGGAGAGGCGGAATGAGAGGTGAGAGGGACGAGGGAGAGAGAGGGGGAGAGAGGAGAGAGAGAGGGAGGGAGGAGGGGGAGAGAGGAGAGGGGGAGGATAGGGGAGAGAGGGGGTGAGGGAGAGGGGAGAGAGTGAGGGGAGGGGAGGAGGGGGAGAGAGGGGGAGAGGGGTAGCAGGGAGTGGTTGCAAGAGGAGGGAGGGGGAGAGAGTGGGTGGGAGGGGAGGAGAAGAGGGGCTGGGGGGAGGGTGTGAGGAGAGGGTTCATGGGCGGGGTGAGAGAGGGGTGGGGATGGGGAAGAGAGGGGTGGGAGAAGGGGAGAGAGGGGGAGGGGGGGGGGAGGGAGGGAGGGAGGATGGAGAAGGGGAGAGAGTGTGGGGGAGGGGGAGAGTGTGGAGGGGAGGGGGAGAGGGGGACAGAGGGAGTGATGGAAGAGGGCGAGGGGTATGGGGAAGGGGCGCGGGGAGAGGGGGACGGGGGCGGGGAGAGAGTGAAGGGGGTGGGGGAGAGAGGGGGATGCAGTGGGAGAGGAGGGGGAGAGGAGTGAGGAGCGGGAGATGGAGAGGTGGGAGGAGAGAGGGGTGGGGAGGGGAAGAGAGAGGGGAGGGGGAGGGAGGTGGGGGGAGAGGGGGGAGGCAGGGGAGGAGGGAGGTGGGGGGTAGGGGAGAGAGGGGGGAAGAGTGTAGAGGGCGGGGGGAAGAGTGGGGAGGGGGAAGGGGTGGGGGGAGAGGGAAGGGGAGTGGGGGTTGGGGGAGAGAGGGATGGGGGTGGGAGGAGGAGGGGTGGAGAGGGAGGAGGGGTTAGGAGAGGGAGATGGAGAGGGGGAGGAAAGAGGGGTGGGGGAAAGGGGCGGGGGAGAGGGGGACGGGGCGGGGAGAGTGAAGGGGGTGGGGGATAGAGGGATGCAGTGGGAGGAGGAGGGGGAGAGGAGTGAGGAGAGGGAGATGGAGAGGTGGGAGGAGAGAGGGGTGGGGAGGGGAAGAAGAGAGAGAGGGGAGGGGGAGGGAGGTGGGGGAGAGGGGGAGGCAGGGGAGGAGGGAGGTGGGGTAGGGGAGAGAGGGGGAAGAGTGTAGAGGGGGGGGGAAGAGTGGGGGAGGGGAAGGGGTGGGGGGAGAGGGAAGGGGAGTGGGGGTTGGGGGGAGAGAGGGATGGGGGTGGGAGGAGGAGGGGGAGGAGAGGGAGAGGGGTTAGGAGAGGGAGATGGAGAGGGGGAGGAAAGAGGGGTGGGGGGAGGAGAGATGGATGGGGGAAGGGGAGAGGTGTGGGGGAGGGGGGAGGGATGGGGGAGGAAGGGGTAGGATGGAGATGGGGTAGGGGAGGGAGGGGGAAAGAGTGTGGAGGAAGGGGGAGAGGGTTTGAGGGGAGAGGGGCAAAAGAGTAGGGACGTAGAGAGCGAGGGGGAGGGGTGGGGTCAGTCCATCTATTTCCCACTCCCTATCACACACAATCCTCTTTATCTATTCCCACACACGTGATCGCGCGCTTCGGACACATGCTGCGAGGTGGGGGGGGGGGGGGGGGTCTGGGGCTGGGGCAAAGGCAGATGCAAATGAGATCCATTCCAATTGGACATCTGTGAGGGATGCCATTGTGACATCACTCAATGGAAGGTGCTGGAACATTAGGTGGGGAAGGGGGGGCTGGGGCTGGTGCAAATGACTCCATTCCGATTGGACATCTGTGAGCATTGGGCATTGTGACATCATACAATGGAACGTTCACCAACATTCTATGGGTGAGAGCAGTTTTTTTTTAAGATTTTGAAATATTGGAGGGTGGGGGAAGGGTTTTATTAAAAAATGTGTACGTAAAAATGTCTAAATGTAATGCGGAGTTGGGTCTGCTCCCCCAACGTCCCCCTACGAGAGTGAGGGCAGAGAGAGAGTAGGGAGAGACAGAGACAGAGGGGCTGAGAAAGAAGGGCAAGAGACAAGGTAGGGGGGTGGAGGGGAGGACGGGAGCATGGGTGTGTGTGGGGGGGGAGAGTGAGGAGGGGAGAGGGAGATGGGGACAGAGTGGGGAGGGGGAGTTGGGGAGAGAGTGGGGAGGGGAGATGAGGAGAGAGTGGGGAGGGGAGGAGAGGGGAGGGGGAAGGGGGAGAGAGGGGGATGAGGATGGGGAGGGGGAGGGGAGGGAGAGCGGGGAAGGTAAAGGAGGGGTAGGGGAAGGGGGAAGGGTGTGGTAGAGGGGGGAAGGGGGGAGTGTGGATGAATGGGGTTGAGAGGGTGGAGAAGGGGAGGGGAGAGGAGAGGGGAAGAGGGGGAGGTGGAGAGGAGAGGGGTGGGGGAGAGAGGGGAGGAAAGGGTGGGGGAGGGGAGAGGAGAGTGGGAGGAAGAGGGGTAGGGGAGAGGTGGAGAGAGAGTGGGGAGAGAGATGGGGAGAGAGAGAGGGGGGGGTGAGAAAAGGAGGGGGAGAGAGAGAAGAAAGGGGAGGGGAGAGGATGGGGGAGGGTGAGGGGAAGAGTGGGGAGTGAGGGGGAGAGGGGTAGCAGGGAGTGGTGCAAGAGAGAGGGGAAGGGGGTGGGGGGTGAAAAGTGTTGGGGGAGAGGGGGGCTGGAAGGGGAGGAAGGAGAAGGGTGAGGAGAGGGAATGTAGAAGGGGGAAGGGGAGGAGGAGAGCGTGTTGGGGGAGGTGTGTGACAGGGTTCAGGGAGGGAGGGGGAGAGGGGGTAGGGAGAGGGGTAGGGGGAGGGGAGAGAGAGGGAAGAGTGTGGGAGGGGGAGAGTGGTAGGGGTAGGGGAGGGGAAGAGTGAGGAGGGGGGAGAGCAGAGAGAGGGGGAAGAGTGGGGAGGGAGAGGGAGGGAGGGGGGGGGAGAGAGGGGTTGTGAGGGAGATGGGGAGAGGTGGGAATGGGGGAGAGAAGTGGAAGAGTGGGGAGAGAGGGGGGAGAGGTGAAGGGGGAGTGGTGGAAGTGGGAGAGGGGGGATGGGGAGAGTGATGGGAGGTGAGCGGGAGCGAGGGGTAGGGGAAGGGTTGGGGGAGAGAGTGTGGGGGAGGGGAGAGAGGTGGGGTGGGAGAGGGGTGGGGGAAGAGGGGAGAGGTGGACGGGTGGGAAGGGAGGGGAGAGGGGTAGGGGGAGTGGTGGAAGTGGGAGAGGGAGGGGATGGGGGAGTGGTGGACGAGGGCGAGAGGGGTAGGGAAAAAGGGGTGGGGAGAGAGGGGGAATGGAACGGGGAGATAGAGGGGGGTGGGGAGGAGAGGGATGGGGAGGGAGAGAGGGGTAGGGGAAGGGGGAGAGAAGTGGAAGAGTGGGGAGGGAGGGGGAGTGGTGGAAGAGGGACAGAGGGGTAGGGATGGAAGGGGGTGGGTGGGAGTGGTGGAAGAGGGGACAGAGGGGGGGGGGGAAGGGGCAGGGTGAGTAGGGAATGGGGTGGGGGAGTGAGGGAAGGGCAGTGGGGGAGAGAGGGATGGGGGTGGGAGGAGGACGGGAGGAGTGGGGGAAGGGGGAGTGGCGGAAGAGGGGTGGGGGAGGGAGAGAGGGGTGGGGAGATGGAGGTAGGGGGAGAGTGAGGGTGGGGAAGGGCGAGAGAGGTGTGGGGGGGGAGGGGGGGGGAGGGATGGGAGGAGGAAGATGGGGTAGGGGAAGGAGGGGGATGAGTGTGGAGGGAGGGGGAGAGGGGTCGGGGGAGATTGGGGAAAGAGTGGGGAGGTAGTGAGAGAGGGGTAGATGCAGTCCATCTATTCCCCACTCCCTATCACCCCCAATCTTCTTTCTCTATTCCCACACACGTTATCATGCGCTTCGACACAGGCTGCGAGGTCGGGGCTGGGGCTGGGGCAAAGGCAGATGTAAATGAGATCCATTCCAATTGGACATCTGTGAGGGATGGCATTGTGACATCACACAATGGAAGGTGCTGGAACATCAGGCGGGGGAGGGGGGGCTGGGGCTGGTGCAAAGGCATATGTAAATGAATCCATTCCGATTGGACATCTGTAAGCATTGGGCATTGTGACATCACACGATGGAATGTTCACCAACATTCTATGGGTGAGAGCAGTTTGATTTTTTTAACATTTTGAAATATTGGGGGGGGGGGGAAGGATTTTATTAAAAATGTGTACATAAAAATGTCTAAATGTAATGAGGAGTGCATTAGTGAATGTAAAAGCGTAAAGTCTAGCAAAACGGAAAAAATTGCTGCGTTTGAGGGTCTCGTTTTGGCGGACCATGGAATCAAAGGCCAAAAATCTTATCTGAAAAAAAAATGGAATGTGACATACACCCACAAGGCACACACACAGACAGACACACACCACACACACACACACACACACACACAGTTTTAAAAGTCTACTAGCCCAAGTGTAGACCCGTTGGGTCTGGTCCCTAAACGTGCTTGAGTCGCGCAAATCGGCCGCAGGGGTACAAAATGGCGGCGTTTTTGGAGGAGAGCGGGCTGCAGCAGCTGCCGTTATGGTGTCTGGCCAGCAGGAGGCCACAAAATGAGTGAGTGTGTGAGTGTGGTGGGGGGGGGGGGGGGGGGGGTGAATGATTGTATTTTGAAAAGTGTACATAAAAATGTCTAAATGTAATGAGAAAGATAGATAGATTGATATGATGATATGATATATGATATGATTAATTCAAATATTTACATATTTAATTGTTTATGATTTCACAATGAAAGGGCAGATTTCCCAGTTATGAGTTCTGGAATCAATAAGAAGCTAACTTGCGATTTATGGCCACAATTATATAACAAACAGCAGTAACTATGAATTCAAACAGGAAAGATATTTCAAATAAACTGTAAATATCTTAGACACAAATGCTGGAGTAACTCAGCGGGACAGGCAGCATTTCTGGAGATATTTTATATATCAGCTCTCCCCCCACATCCCCAAAAAAATTTGCAAATAGTGAACAAAAAATATATACTACGATGAACAAAGGAAAGGCTCCAAGAATGGCTTAAATATATAAAACACCAGGTATCAGTCAAAGAGGTCAGTTGAGTGTGACGGCTGGTAGGGTGGACGGCGAGGACAAGGGGGACTCTGTCTTTGTTACGATTCGAGGGATGGGGAGTGAGAGCGAAGCTGCAGGATGTAGAGGAGACCCTGGTGAGAGCCTCATCTATATTAGAAGAGGGGAACCCCCGTTCCCTAAAGAATGAGGACATCTTTGATGCCCTGGTTTGGAACTGCAATTAAATTAGTAGAAATTGCTGAAACAAGTTCTAAAACTGCAAGAAATCTTCTCTCCGAGAACAAGCGTTTATCAGACTTATTGCATAAAATAACTGAAAAATGTATTGACTGGGAGGGACGTCAGAGACGCCAGAATCTAAGAATTGTGGGCGTTCGGGAAGGCAGAGAGGGGAGCTGTGACCCCCGTGAATTTGCTGCAGATCTACTGAAAAAAGTTTTACATCTGGACCAAACACCTTTACTTGCTCGGGCACACTGAACATTGAGATGCCATCAAAGGACGGACGCCCCCCCAAGACAATTGATAGTGAAAGTGCATTATGATCATGTTTTGGATGATATGTTGAAGAAAATCGTTCGCAGCAGAAATCTGTTATTTGAAGGAGACAAGATCAGTATATTTCGAGATTATCCTGTGGAGGTCGCCAAGAAAAGAGCACTGTTTACAGAAACAAGAAGAATATTTAAGAGTATAAAAAACCTGAGATATGGACTGATGTACAACACTGAGAATCACCTACAACAAGAAGGAATATTTCTTCATCAAACACACAGACGCCCTTGAATTTGCCCAGAACATTGAGAACATTGAGAACATCAAAAGCGAGGGTGAGACTGAGGGTTGAATAACACTCACGATATCGGATATTGTTACCCCACAGAGAAGAAATTGAACTTTAAATTGCTATACTTAAGGACTGTCTAGAATTTAGAATGAGAATTGAATAGTTATCTTGCTATTGATATATAATATTTATATTTTTGTACTAATTATTACTAAACATGATTACTAATTATTATTAATTACTGTTAACTGGATCAACTTAGAATTAGCTAAATGGATGAATTGTAAGTAATGTGTGATTCAGGCAATTTATTAATAAAAATTTAGGAGTTTTTTTCTTTGATACTTTTGACTAATCTTTGACTAATATTTTTGCTATACGAGACTAATATTTCACTTTGAGACTAATAATTATTCCTTTAATGGAATATAGCTATTGTTTCCCCTCCCTCATATATTGTTTTTATTGAAATTGAAACTTTTCTTTTAAGGAAAGTACGAAGCTAGGAATACTTTTTTTTTACCATAAACTACGGAAATCCTTGGATGTCTAGCCACATTAGGGTGGCTATCACTAACTGCACCAACTATAGGTGTAGTTTCTTTCTTTCTTTTACACTTTACTAATATAATACTTTTTTACTTTTTCTATTTTATATTATATTATAATTTTAATTTTGAATGGAATTATAAGTTTTATTTAAGGAGATATGTCCTAGAGGAAAATCTACGAGATCTAAAATTCATCTATCTGATGTTCGGGTGTAAGGTAGGGTTTAATGTGCTGAACCATTTGCTCTATCATAGACCACCTTAATCATAAGATGCAAGACGTAAATATGAAAACTGGGGGTGAAGGAATTACATTCTTTTTTTTAATATATATTTTTATTAGAGTAGATAAGCAGTGAATTAGCAAACACATATTATGTTAGCAATATTTCGTGTACAACAATCATACATTATTAATATTATCAAATGAATCATTTTGTCTCTAATAATTTTTTTTATAAAAAGAGGGAAAAACAGAGAGAAAAATAAAATAAAAATCAAAAAGATATCATAAAGAATGGAATAATTTACCATTAATACATCATTGGAGATAAGATCAAGAAATATAGAATATAACTTTTCATCTATTCCTGAGTCCAAGTTTCAGTTAGGGTTCCCTGCCGAACCGATCTACCCTTTTAAGTAATCAATGAAAGAAGATCATATTCTAACAAAAACTTCTTGTTTGTCCATTAGGGCAAATCTGATTCTTTCCAGATGTAGGGTCTCCGACATTTCCGTAATCCACATTTTAATTGTGGGGGATGTGGGGCCTTTCCAAAATTTTAATATTAATTTCTTCCCAATTATTATACTGTAATCTAGGAAATTTCTTTGACTTGTTGTAAGTGTTATACTTTGTTCTGATATTCCAAGTATTATTAATTTTGAGTCCGGATCCAATTTAGTATTAATAACTTCAGAAGTTATTCTAAAAATCTGTCCAGAAATTCTTAATTTTTATACAATTTGCAAAAGTATGTGTTAAATTAGCCTCTGGATGCTGACATTTATCGCAAATAGAGGAGACCTGTGGGAAGATTCTATTCAATTTAACATTTGAGTAATACTTTAAATTGTATTAAAGCATGTCTGGTATTTAATGAGCATTGGTGTATGTATTGTAAACTTTTGTCCCATATATCTTTCGTTATGGGTTGGTTTATTTCATTTTCCCATGTATGTCTATTGGATTCCGTCGATGGTATCTCGCTATCTAAAAGGGTATTATAAATATAACTTGTTAGTTTTTCTGTATAAGGATGCTTATTCAAACATTCATCAAGGATTTCTGGTTCCTTATTCCTATAATCCTGTGTATTTGATTTAACATAATCTCTGAGTTGTAGATATCGAAAAAAAAATTTTGAGTGTAATCCATAAATCTGTTGTAATTCCTGAAATAAAAGAAAAGTGCCTTTCATATAAAGGTGTTCCATCTTTTTGATTCCACCGTTTTTCCATTCTGTAAAACCTTTATCCAGCATGGAAGGTTTGAATAAGGGATTGTTTACAATAGGGAGGCAGAGTGGTATATTATCCAATTTTAAAGCCTTTTTTAGTTGTTTCCAGATTCGTGCACCACTATATATTATAGGGTTTTCCCTATAGGTTTCTTCGTGCAATTTTGTCGGTGCAAATATAATCGAACCGATTTCAAAAGGTAAACAGTCCTCCTTTTCCATCCTTAACCAGTCTGGTTGTTGATCCATATCTTCCAGCCAAAAAATCATGTTTTTAATATGGACTGCCCAAAAATAAAACAGAAAATTTGGTAGAGCGAAACCCCCATTAATCTTTGATTTACATAAATGTTTTTTATTTATTCTATGATTCTTGTAATCCCAGATGAAACTTGTAACAGTAGTCTACTTTGTTTTAAAAAGATTTTGGAATATATATCGGGATTGACTGAAATAAGTACAATAATTGCGGCAGAAAGATAATTTTTATAGCATTAATTCTACCGAACATTGAAATAGGAAGTGTTTTCCAGTATTGGATATTCTTATTTAGTTTATTCAGTAAAGGTGGGAAATTTGATTTAAATAAAGAAGTATTTACATAAATTTACATAAAGCACTTACATAAATTTACATAAACACCTATATATTTAAATATTTTTTACATTTTTTTAAATGAGTGACGTTTTGGGATAAAACCTGTTTGGTCAGGGTGCATTAATTTGTTAATCACTAAGCTCAATCTATAAGATAGGATTTTAGTTAATATTTTCTGATCAGTATTTAATAGAGCTATTGCTCTATATGAGGCCGGGTCTTCCAGATCCTTATCAGTTTTAGGTATAAGTATTATTATAGATTCGTTTAAAGTTTCCGGTAGTTGCTGTTGAGTATAAACGTGTTTATACAATGTTTGTAAGCGTGGAGAATTCAGATCATAAAATGTTTTATAAAATTCAGAGCTTAGGCCATCAGGGCATGCAGCCTTTCCATTTTTTAAAGATCTAATTGACTCTTCGATATCTTTTGTCGTTGTTTCAGCTCCTATTAATTCTTCCTCTTGCAAATCTAAGCCTTTAAGGTTACATTTCTGTAAAAATGCTTCCATTCCTATTGATTGTTCTGTCACTTTAGATAAATAAAGATTTTGATAGTATTGTGAAAATTTGTCATTAATATCTTTGGGGAGTGTTAATATTTCTCCCCGATCTGATCTAATCTTATGAATTGTTTTTTCCCCGTCCAATTTACGAAGCTGGCGTGCTAATAGTTTTTGTGGTTTATCACCAAATTCAAAATTGAATTGTTTTGTGTGTTGATAAAGTTTTATTACTTGGTCAGAGTATATTCTATTTAACTTATATTTCAGTGCTGCAATTTTGTTATGTTTTGCCAATGAAGGTGCTCCTGCATTTTCTATGTCTAATTGCCTTATTTCAATTTCCAATGTCTGTTGGAATGCTCTATTCTCTTTATTAAGAAATGCCTGAGAGGAGATTAATGCCCCTTGTATAAATGCTTTAAATGTTTCCCAAAGAAGGGAAGCAGAGATTTCAGGCTGGTCATTGACCTCGAAAAACATATTAATCTGTTTTACCAGATATTCACAACATACCTGTTCAATTAAGTTTTGAGGATTAAGTCTCCATTGTGTCTGTTTCTTGTCCATTCCATTTAGTTTAATCATAAACGTTAATGGAGCATGATCCGAAATTATAATGTTATGATATTGTGAATTGTAAGTAAATGGAATTAGTTTAGAGTCTACTAAAAAATAGTCTATCCTTGAATATGTTTTATGCACAGGTGAGTAAAATGAATATTCTCGTTCGGATGGGTTTTCGATTCTCCAGACATCCTTAATATTGGTATTGTTTATATATGAGTTTAAAAATTCACTTGACAGAGATTTTGATTTTCTTTGAGTTGATGATCTATCTAAATATGAATCTAGTGCACAATTTAAGTCTCCACCAATTATTCAATTATTTTGTGTGCATTCCGCAAATAGTATTAAGTATTCTCTTGAAAAACAGTGGACTATCAAAATTTGGTCCATATACATTAAGGAGAGTCACTTTTATTTAGTATAATTCGCCTACCACTATGATATATCTACCATCATTATCTTCTATAGTTGATATATGTTTGAAAGGTATACCTTTACGGATTAAAATTGCAACCCCTCTAGATTTATGTGTGAATGAGGAATGATACGTTTGAGCAATCCATTTTGTTTTCAATCTATATTGCGCTTCCTTTTTAAAGTGAGTCTCCTGGAGGAAAATTATGTCTGTTTTAAGCAATTTTAGGTGAGCTAATACTTTGCCTCTCTTAATGGGTTCATTAATTCCTTTTACATTCCAACTGCAGAATGTAAGTCTTTCACCCCAGTTTTCACTTTTACGTCTAGCATCTTATGATTAGGGTGGTCTATAATGGAGCAGATGATTCAGCACGTTAAACCATACCTTACACCCGGACCTCAGATAGGTGAATTTTAGATCTTGTAGGTTTTCTTCTCGGTCATATCTCCTTAAATAATAATTATAATTCCATTCAAAATAACGATTATACTGATTATAATATACTATAAAATAGAAAAGATAAGGGATTATTATATTAGTAAAGTGTGAAAGAAAGAAAAAAAACACATCTATGATTAGTGTAGTTAGTGATAGCCACCCTAATGTGGCTAGGCATCTAAGGACTTCCGTAGCTTTTGGTTAAAAAAAAATGTTACTAGCTCCGTACTTTCCTTGAAGGAAAAACTTCAAATTCAATAAAGAAAAACATTATACGGGGGGGGATAATGGTTATATTCCAATAGTGGAATAGTTAATAATGGTTATATTCCAATAGTGGAATAGTTAATAATCTCAAAGTGAGTAAAATATTAGTTTCATCTGACAAAAGTATTAGTCCATGATTAGTCAAAATAGTATCAAATATCAAGAATTAAACCTCCATTTTCTATTTTAATCAACTTATGGTTCATCCTTTTAACTAATTCTGAATTAATCCAATTAACTGTAATTGATAATAATTAATAATAATGATTAATGATTAGTAATTAGTACTATAATATAAAATATTATATAACAATAATCAATTTCATTCTAAATTCATAACAGTCCTTGAGTATTGTAATTTAAAGTTCAGTTTCTTCGCAGTAAAGTACCGAATCTAATACCATCACGTATATATTTAGTGTTAAGTATTAATCCTCATTGTCCTCTTTTTCGCTCTCGTTCTCGGTGATCTCAATATTCCCAGTGTTCTCAATGTTCTTTGCAAATTTAAAGGCCTCTGTGTGGTTGGTGAAGAAGTGTCCTTTATTGTCGTAGGTGATTCTCAATGTTGCAGGGTACATCAATCCATATCTCAGGTTCTTTATATTCTTAAGTATTCTTCTTGTGTCTGTAAACAATCCTCTTTTCTTGGCAACCTTCGCCAGGTAGTCTCGAAATATGCTGATCTTGTCTCCTTCAAATTCAAGGTATCTGCTGCGAACGATTTTCTGTAGTTGGAATGTTAAGGGAATTAATGAACCCATCAAGAGAGGTAAAGTATTAGCTCATTTAAAATCACTTAAAACAGATATAATATTCCTCCAGGAAACACATCTTAAAAAGGAAGCGCAACACAGATTGAAAGCAAAATGGATTGCTAAAATGTATCACTCTTCATTCTCACATAAATCTAGAGGGGTTGCAATATTAATCCGTAAAGGTATACCTTTTAAACATATATCAACTATAGAAGATATTGACGGCGGATATATTGTATTAGTAGGTGAATTATACTCAAAAAAGGTGACTCTTCTTAATGTATATAGACCAAATTTTGATAGCCCATTGTTTTTTAAGAGAATATTCAATATTGTCCCGGAATGCACACAATATAACTTAATAATTGGTGGAGACTTAAATTGTACACTAGATTCTTATTTATGGCCCTGTATCACGGTGTGAGTCCACCCACGAGTGACCCCAAGTGAAAGATAAAAAAACAGACTCGTGGTTATGTACGAGATTACAAGTTTATGTTCAAGTGTTTAACCGAGTTCCCATGGGTATGTCATTTCTGCGATGTTGCAAGTTCCTCTCCCGTTAGTCTTGAGCCAACCGTGAATGAAGGCTTTTTGTTCAATGGGCTGATTATTCCCCGCGGACATAAATTGGCCCTGTTTTAAAGCCGGTCAGAAAATAGACGAGAGAAAGCAACAAGTGAAATGACAACTAACCTCTGACTGACATTTGCAGAGGATCGGTGATTGGCGCGACTGTTTCAACATGAAAGATTAAACATCTATCTGAAATGAGATTTATAGTATTATGACAGATGTTCGTTTTGACAACAGAAACTCCTACTTTTTTTGTGGCTCGGCCAATAAGTTGAAATGCGCTGAAGCATGTTTCCCCTTTACCGCCGATAGCCAGCCTCGCGAAACTATTCCGGACAATTCATCTAAATTGCTGCCGAGAAGGAATGCGGCCTTTAAGTTAACTCGGCTTACAAGATACGCATCAGCTTTTTTATGTTGATAAAAGTACGAATTATTGACAATGCAAGCGTTTTAAATATACAAAGCTCCGGGAAAGTTCACGGTAGTGATGTTAAAAAAAAACACGATACGGCCAACATGAAACATAACAGAAACCTAAATGAACAGAGACTTGTGGTGCAATGGTAAAGTGACTAAATCAGTCTCATTCTGGTATCTATACCGTGCAATGTCCAGAAGGCAGGCTAGACTTGAATTGCCAGCGGCACCTCGCATTGAACTTTGTGAGAATGAGTTTTACATGAGATTACAATAAGCGTGCAATGATAAGATCTGCATATGTTCAGTGGGATCCACGTGGAAAAGCTTTGTGATCCAGCAGCCCTCGACCATACTCTAGTGACACTCAAACATTGGTGTTCCCGTGCAGCTTTACACCAGAATAAAACAACTGGAGTAACTCAGCGGGACAGGCAGCAACTCTGGAGAGAAGGAATGGGTGACATTTCAGGTCAAGACCCTTCTTCAGTGTTTTGTTCTGGTGTAGAGCTGCACGGGAACACCAAAGTGTTGAGTGTCACTAGAATATGGACGACGGCAGACTGTCCCGCTGAGTGACTCCAGCATTTTGCGTCTATCTTCGGTTTAAAGCAGCATCTGCAGCTGCTTCCTACAGCCTGACACCAGGTTGGCCCAAGGATGGTGCCCTATCTATTGTGTATCAGATTAGAAACCCGACGTTCATACTATATTGTGCGGGAAGGGAACTGCAGAAGCTGGTTTACACCAAAGATAGACACAAAAAGCTGGAGTAACACAGCGGCTCAGGCAGCATCTCTGGAGAAAAGAAATAGGTGAGGTTTCAGGTCGGTTCTTCAGACACAATACCATCTTATCCCTTTCATGTGTGTAGTTCATGTAGTTCAGACACTATACCGTCTTATCCCTTTCATGTGTGACTCGGGTCTCTGGCGCTGTGAGGCAGCAACTCTACTGCTGCGCCGCCAATGTGACAATCCAATTTTTTTTATTAAGTTAGCCGCTTCACCGAGGAGCGGGAGCAGTAGAAAGAGAATGAACGGATTTGCCAGCGGTGACATTGCAGCCGAGGTCTGGAGAAGACAGAGAGGGGAACAATGAGGACACAGAGGTTTAGTGGGGAATCTCATTGGTTATTATGTGGGAAGGAAGTCCAGATGCTGGTTTAAAGATAGACGAAATGCTGGAGTAACTCAGCGGGACGGGCAGCATCTCTGGGTAGTGGTCTAAGGAAGGGTCTTGACCCGATACATCATCATTCCTTCTCTCCGGAGATGCTGCCAGTCCCGCTGAGTTACTCCAGAATTGTGTGTGTGTGAGAGTTACTCCAGCATTGTGTGTATGTGTGTGTGAGTTACCTTAGCATTGTGTGTGTGTGTGTGTGTGTGTGTGTGTGTGTGTGTGTGTGTGTGTGTTTGTGTGTGTGTATGTGTGCCTTTGTGTCTCTCCTCGAAAACAAGACGCAAAAACGCAGAGATATTTACAATTTCGAGATATTTACAATGTTACTCCAGCATTGTGTGTGTGTATGTGTGTTACCCCAGCATTAACCCAATAACCATATAACAATTACAGCACGGAAACAGGCCCTCTCGGCCCTTCCAGTCCATGCCGACCATTTGTTTTCCCCTAGTCCCATCTACCTGCACTCAGACCATACCCCTCCATTCCCTTCACGTCCATATACCTATCCACTTTACTCTTAAATGTTAAAATCGATCCTGCCTCCACCACTTCTGCTGGAAGCTCATTCCACACAGCCACCACCCTCTGAGTAAAGAAGTTCCCCCTCACGTTACCCCTAAACTTCTGTCCCTTAATTCTCATGTCATGCCCTCTTGTTTGAATCTTCCCTACCCTCAATGGGAAAAACGTATCCACGTCAACTCTGTCTATCCCTTTCATCATTTTAAAGACCTCAATCAAGTCCCCCCTTAACCTTCTGTGCTCCAAAGAATAAAGACCTAACTTGTTCAACCTTTCTCTGTAACATAGTTGCTGGAACCCTGGCAACATTCTAGTAAATCTCCTCTGTACTCTCTCTATTTTGTTGACATCCTTCCTATAACTAGGTGACCAAAATTGTACACCATACTCCAGAATTGGTCTTACCAATGCCTTGTACAATTTTAACATTACTTCCCTACTCCTATATTCAATGCTCTGATTTATAAAGGCCAGCACACCAAAGGCTTTCTTTACCACCCTATCTACATGCGATTCCACCTTCAGGGAACTATGCACAGTTATTCCTAGATCCCTCTGTTCCACAGCATTCCTCAATTCCCTACCATTTACCATGTTCTTCCTATTTTGATTTGTCCTGCCAAGATGTAGCACTTCACACTTAACAGCATTAAACTCCATCTGCCATCTTTCAGCCCACTTTTCCAAATGGTCCAAATCTCTCTGTAGACTTTGAAAATCTACTTCATTATCCACAACACCACCTATCTTAGTATCATCTGCATACTTACTTATCCCATTTTCCACCCCATCATCCAGATCATTGATGTACATGACAAACAACAGTGGACCCAACACAGATCCCTGAGGCACCCCACTGGTCACTGGCTTCCAACCTGACAAACAGCCACCCACCATTACTCTCTGACATCTCCCATTCAGCCACTGTTGAATCCATCTTGCTACTCCGCCATTAACACCCAAAGATTGAACCTTCTTAACCAACCTTCCATGGGGAACCTTGTCAAAGGCCTTACTGAAATCCATATAGACAACATCCACTGCTTTACCCTCATCAATTTCCCTAGTTACCGCTTCAAAAAATTCAAGAAGGTTTGTCAAACATGACCTTCCAGGCACAAATCCATGTTGACTGTTCCTGATCAGACCCTGTTTATCCAGATGCTTATATATGTTATCTCTAAGTATCCTTTCCATTAATTTGCCCACCACTGATGTCAAACGAATAGGTCTATAATTGCTAGGTTTATTCTTTGAACCCTTTTTAAACAATGGAACAACATGCGCAGTACGCCAATCCTCCGGCACTATTCCCGTTTCAAATGTCATTTGAAATATTTCTGTCATAGCTCCTGCTATTTCTACACTAACTTCCCTCAATGTCCTAGGGAATATCCTGTCAGGACCTGGAGACTTATCCACTTTTATATTTTTCAAAAGTGTCAGTACTTCCTCCTCTTTGAATCTCATAGTTTCCATAGCTACTCTACTTTTTCCCCTTAACTCACAGAGTTCAATATCCTTCTCCTTGGTGAATACCGAAGAAAAGAAATTGTTCAATAAAAATAAATTGTTCAATTGTGTGTGTGTGTGTGTGTGTGTGTGTGTGTGTGTGTGTGTGTGTATGTTACCCCAGCATTGTGTGTGTGTGTGTGTGTGTGTGTGTGTGTGTGTGTGTGTGTGTGTGTGTGTGTGTGTGTGCGTGTGTGTGTTACCCCAGCATTGTGTGTGTGTGTGTGTGTGTGTGTGTGTGTGTGTGCGTGTGTGTGTTACCCCAGCATTGTGTGTGTGTGTGTGTGTGTGTGTGTGTGTGTGTGTGTGTGTGTGTGTGTGTGTGTGTGTGTGTGTGTGTGTGTGTGTGTGTGTGGGTGTGGGTGTGAGTTACCCCAGCATTGTGTGTGTGTGAATCATGAATTGCCAAGACACAAGGCACTGTAGATACAAATAATGTCATACACAAGAAAGGGCAGATGCTAGTTGAAAAACGTGAACACATGGGGCTGGAGAAATTTGGAAATGTCATCCCGTCACCCATTCCTTCTCTCCAGAGATGCTGCCTGCCCGCTGAGTTAAAAGAGTTCCCACGGTAGACTCACGAATCACTAAGGTAAACGCACAGGCCATCACGTTATAAACGAGTTTAAAATGTTTTAATTTTTAACTTGAACTGTAAATTTGACTCATGGAAAAAATCAAACATGTTTGATTTTTTTCACGAGTTACCAAGTTTCACGGGTACCTGCTGTTAGCGCCACGAGTCGCTAAGTTGCTCGCAAGAGTTCCGACATTCCCGCTACGTTTAGTGTATGTGATTACCGAGGGTGACAACTCAGGGTCACTCGTGGGTCAACTCGCACCGTGAGACAGGGGTTTTAGACAGATCATCAACTCAAAGAAAATTAAAATCTCAGTCAAGTGAATTTCTAAACTCATATATTAATACTACCAACATCAAGGATGTCTGGAGAATTGAAAATCCATCCGGACGAGAATATTCATTTTATTCACCGGTGCATATAACTTATTCACGGATAGGCCATTGCTCAGTAGATTCTAAACTTATTCCATTCACCTACAACTTGCAATATCATAATATTATAATCTCGGACCATGCTCCACTAATATTTATGATTAAACTAAATGGAATGGCCGAGAAACAGACACAATGGAGACTTAAACCCCAAATCATAAATGAAAAGGTATGTCATGATTACCTTGTAAAAAAGATTAATATGTTTTTCGAGGCTAATGACCATCCTGGAACTTCTGCTTCCCTTCTTTGGGAAACATTTAAAGCATTTGTACGAGGAGCATTAATCTCCTCCCAGGCATTTCTTAATAAAGAGAATAGGGCTAAACAACAGTCATTTTATTAGTCAAATTATGATCTGATTTCCCCACGTTTAGACATTGTATAAACACGTTTATACCCAACAGAAACTCCCAGAAACTTTAAACAAATCTACAATACTTATCCCAAAAACTGGTAAGGATCTTGAAGACCCAGGTTCATATAGAGCAATAGCTCTCTTAAATACTGATCAGAAAATATTAACTAAAATCCTATCTCATAGATTGAGTTTAGTGATTAACAAATTAATACACCCCGACCAAACAGGTTTCATTCCAAAACGTTGCTCATTTTACAATTTGAGATGACTATTTAATATTATATACTCAAATAGAATAGCTAATGCAGACCGAACAATTATCTCGCTAGATGGTGAAAAGGCATTTGATCAGGTAGAACGGTCATATTTATTTTCAGTGATGGAAAAATTTCAATTGGGAGAGAAGTACTGTACATGGGTTAAACTTTTATATTCTAACCCAACAGCTAGAATATTAACAAACCAAATGTTATCAACTAAATTTAATCTTTCTAGAGGTTGTAGACAAGGATGCCCGCTATCCCCATTATTATTCGCTCTTGCAATTGAACGATTAGTAGAAAGTGTTAGAACTCATCCAAAAATATACGAGTATAATACTAAAGACACAATGAATAAAATCTCCTTATATGCAGATGATGTATTAATATATATTACAAAGCCAGAAACTAGTATCCCAAACTTATTAAATCTAATAACTAAATTTGGTTAGTTTTCAGGATATAGAATTAATTGGAATAAAAGTGAAATCATGCCAACAACGGAACTCAATTTACATACACTACAACAATCCCCTTTTAAAATAGTTAAGGAAAAAGTTAAATATTTAGGAATTTATGTAACTAAGACAAATACTTCTTTATTCAAATCAAACTTCCCACCTTTACTGAATAAACTAAATATTCAGCATTGGAAAACACTCCACATTTCAATGTTTAGTAGAATCAATGCTATAAAAATGATCTTTTTGCCGCAATTACTGTACCTATTTCAGTCAATTCCGATATATATCCCCCAAATTATTATTTTTTTTTAAAGTCGACTCCATTGTTACAAGCTTCATTTGAGATTATAAGAATCATAGAATAAACAAAAAACATTTATGTAATTCAGAGACTAATGGAGGTTTAGCCTTACCAAATTTTTATTTTTGGGCAGTCCATATTAAAAACATGAATTTCTGGCTGGAAGAAATGGATCAGCAACCAGACTGTTTAAGGATGGAAAAGGAAAATTGTTTCCCTTTTGAAATTGGTTCGATTATGTTTGCACCCACAAAATTGCGCAAAAAAACCTAATGGGAAAACCCTATATGTGGTATACGAATCTGGAAACAATTAAAAAAGGCTTTAAAATTGGATAATATAGACCTTCTGTTTTCCCATTGTAAACAATCCCTTATTTAAACCTTCCATATTGGATAAAGATTTCAATGGAAAAATTACGGAATTAAAAAGATGGGACATCTTTAAGAAAGGAATTTATCTTTCATTTCAGGAGTTACAACAGATTAATGGACTACGCTCAAATAACTTTTTTAGATATCTATAACTTAGAAGTTATGTTAAATATAATACACAAGATTATAGGAGTAGGGAACCAGAAATCCTTGATGAATGTTTGAATAAACATCCTAATACAGAAAAATTAACAACTTATATTTATAATACCCTCTTAGATAGCGAGGTCCCATCGATGGAATCATATTGACATACATGGGAAAATGAATTAGGCCAACCTATAACAAAAGATATTTGGGACAAAAGTCTACAATATACACATCAATGTTCGTTGACATGCTTTAATACAATTTAAAGTATTACACAGTTCACACTACTCTAAAGTAAAACTAAATACAATTTTCCTACCTATCTCGCCGATCTGCGATAAATGTCAGCATCTAGATGCTAGCTTAGCACATACAATCAGCCATGATCATATTGAATGGCAGTGCTGGCTCGAAGGGACGAATGGCCTCCTCCTTCACCTATTTTCTATGTTTCTATACTTTTGCAAATTGTATAAAAATAAAAAAAATCTGGATTGATATTTTTAGAATAATTTCTGAAGTTGTTAATACTAAATTGGATCCTGACTCAAAACTGATCATACTTGGAATATCAGAACAAAATCTAACACTCACAACAAGCCAAAGAAACCTTCTAGACTACAGTATAATAACTGGGAAGAAATTAATATTAAAATTTTGGAAAGGACCTATAACCCCCACAATTATAATGTGGATTGTGGAAATGTCGGAGTCCCTACACCTGGAAAGAATCAGATTTGTCTTAATGAACAAACAAGAACTTTTTGTTAGAATATGGTCTTCATTCATCGATTATTTGAAGGGGTAGATTGGTTCGGCACGGGAACCTAACTGAAACTTGAACTCAGGATTAGATGAAAAGTTATACTTTATAATCTTCTAACCTATCTCCAATTATGTATTATTAGTAAATCATTCCATTACTTTTTTCATCTTGACATTTGTGGGTTTTTTTCTTACTTTATCTATAAAAAAAATTAGAAGCAGAATGAATCCACAATTGATAATATTAATAATGTATGATTGATACATATGAAATGTTTTTACCATAATATGTGTTTGCTTCTAATAAAAATATATTAAAAAAAAAAATCCTACCGAAATTGTAAAAATCTTCACGTTTTCGAGGAGATACGTTTCAAAGGCAAATTGACATACACCACACACACGGTTTTAATAGTTATATGATGCTATGATATATGATATGATTAATTCAAATATTTACATATTTAATTGTTTATGATTTCATAGTGAAAAGGCAGATTTCCCAGTTATGAGATCTGGAATCAATAAGAAGCTAACCCCCTCCCCCCACCCCACCTCCCCACCCCCCCCCCCCCCCAAAAAAAAAAGCAAATAGTGAACAAAAAATATATCCTACTATGAACAAAGGAAAGGCTCCAAGAATGGCTTAAAAAAATAAAACACCAGGTATCAGTCAAAGAGGTCAGTTGTATGTGACGGCTGGTAGGTGGACGGCGAGGACAAGGGGGACTCTGTCCTTGTTACGAGTAGAGGGATGGGGAGTGAGAGCAGAGCTGCGGGATATAGAGGAGACCCTGGTGAGAGCCTCATCTATGGTAGAAGAGGGGAACCCATGTTCCCTAAAGAATGAGGACATCTCCGATGCCCTGGTTTGGAACGCCTCATCCTGGGTGCAGATGCGGCGTAGACGGAGTAATTGGGAGAAAGGGGTAGAGTCTTTACAGGAAGCAGGGTAGGAAGAAGTGTAGTCCTGATAGCCAGTGGGTTTGTAGTAATGTCAGCCAGTAGTCTGTTACATGTGATGGAGATGGTGAGGTCTAGAGTAAAGAGGTCATGTTACAATAGAGAAATGATTGGAGGGTCCCAAGATAAAGCATTGGGAACTAACTTGGGTTGTCACAAATAAAACCAAAATTAATCAAATTTGAAGAGTATACTAATCTGGGCAGGCCAGCTATTAGACCATAAAATTGTTCAAACATATTTACTGACAAATTATTTTTGACATTTCTTTCTTTGTAACTAGTACATACATAAAGGCACAGATTTATCCGGGATGCCAAAAGGCAAAGTTTGCAAATTATTGGACATGTCAATTATAACAAATTTGATTCCCATCATAAATTTAAGATTACATACAGCACTGTAGAATTACTACCAATTGCTTGACAAATATATGTATTTTTGTTTTCCAATGGGAAGTTACAAAAGGAAATTAAACTGACAAGTCCTATCTTTTTTCCACTTTAGTTTGTATTGCTTTTATGTACAAATTGTTATATACAAATAAAACAACGAAACATACAACATTACAATGAAACGTACAACAGTGTAGCGGGGGGTTCAGTTTACAATTAATGATGCAGTATACAGAACTATTTTCATATTAAAACATTTTCCAATAACTTACATTATTGTCTATAAAATTATACAGTGTTGATGTCTTTATTTCTATACCTAATCCATTTTTCCCATTTACTGTTAAACTCATCTTCTTTCACTCTTAGAGAATATGTCATTTTCTCCATGACAAATATTTCCTGTACTATGTCTAACCATTGTCTAAATCTGGGTGTGTCCGCTGCAAGCCAGTTTCTTGTAATGGCCTTTCTGCCAGCTGTGAGTAGGATTTTAACCACGTAATGGTCTTCCTTCAGCACCACTGTATTTATATTACCCAGGTATAAAATGGAACACTTTATACCTGCAGACTATATATCCTAATACCTCCGTTAATTCTGAATTCACTCTGTCCCAAAATGGTTCTACTTTTGGGCAACTCCAGATGATATGTGCATGGTTTGCGTCTGTTTGACCACATTGCCTCCAGCATGTTTGCTGCCTTAGAATTTGCTTGCTTTTTATGTTAGGCGTAATGAAGAAGCAAATCAAGTTTTTCCAATTAAATTCTGTCCAATTTTGTGAATTGGTGGATGTCTGTAGTGTTACACACATATGATGCCATTCTTCTTCTGAGATTGTAATGTTCAATTCCTGTTCCCACTTAAATTTTACATAAAATGTAGTTTTAGCTTGACATTCCACTAAACTATGATAAAGTTTAGAAATAATCCTTAATGTTTTTTGATGATACGCACTAACTACCACCAGATTCTTTTCTTCTAGTGCCTCCGTTTTTATCTTTTTATTGTAATAATCTCTCAGTTGGAGGTATCTAAACAAGTCTTGGTTCCGAAGTGCAAATCTATCCTTCAAATCTTGAAAACTTCTTAGGTCTCCATTTTCAATAACAGTACAAAATGCAGTCATTCCTTTCTTCATCCACTCTTTAAATGTTGAGTCATACATCCCTGGTTTAAATTCATTACCCAAAGCTATCCATCTTAAAACTTGTTGTCGTTTATTCAGTTTAAGTTGTCTGGTAACAAGTGAACCAGGTTTCTAAAGTAAATATCATTATAGGATCGATTATACTCCTGATATGTCCAGGAAGCGCTTTTTCTCCCAAAAGTGTTTGGATGTGGAAGTCAGGGATATATGTCTCAATCTCTTTCCACCTAGCTATATAGCTGTCCTCACACCAATTAATTAGTGGTCAAAGTTGGGCTGCATAGAAATATATCCTAAAATTTGGAAGTACCATTCCACCTTTGTCCTTTGGCAACTGGAGTGTATTGAATTCTGGCCTTCTTTCCTCCCCAAATAAATCTAGATATTAATTTATCCCATTCCGTGAATTGTTTTAACGGTACCTCTATTGGCAGAGATTGAAACAAGTACAATAGCCTTGACAAAATATTCATTTTCACCACATTTATCTTACTACTAAAATCCATTGGGTAGGTGGACCATCTTTCTATATACTTTCTTATGTTTTGGTTGATGTGATTATAATTGGCCCCATACAACATTGATATATTTTCTGTTATATGCACCCCTAGGTATTTAATTGATTTAGAATCTCATTTAATATTATAATTTTGTTTGATTTCATCTGGAGGACAATTAAATAGGAGGATTTGAGTTTTTGAAATATTCACTTTATATCCTGCATAAAAATTAAATTTATCTATGATCCCCATCATCCTTGGAAATGAGGTGTTTACTTCCGTGATATACATCATCTGCGAAAAGGCCAATTTTATGTTCTCTGTCTCTTATACTTACTCCCCTCACTTCCCTATCTTGACGAATCGCTTGAGCCAATGGTTCAATATATATAGCAAACAGGGTAGGGCTAAGACAACATCCCTGTCTCGTTCCTCTTTCTAACACAAATCTCTCAGTTAAGGACCCATTCACCTTTACTCTTGCATTAGGTTGCTGGTAAATTGCTTTAATAACTTGAATTGACTCTTCGGTAAAGCCAAATCTTTCTAGTGTTTGATATAAGAATTCCCGACTAACCCTAACAAAAGCCTTTTCTGCGTCTAGACTTATCAGGACAGCATATGTACTTTCCTTTTGAATCTTGTGTATATGTAGGGTTCTTCTAAAGCTATCCCGTGTTTGTCTGCCTATTATAAAACCAGTCTAGTCTTAATCAATTAAATCTGGCATGAACTTTTCAAATCGTTTGGAGATAATTGAATACAGTTTATAGTCCACATTTCGAATTGATATCGGTCTGTAGTTGGTACAATTTTCCTTGTCTTTGTTCTCTTTGGGGATTATTGTTATAATTACCTCTTTCCATGATGGGGGTGTCTTGCCTTCTTTGATAATCCAGTTAAAGGTTCTCAGAAGAAGTGGGTTCAGCTCATTCCGAAATATTTTATACGATTCTAGAGGGAAACCGTTTGATTTCATCCTACCAATTGTCTTCTCTATCTCCTCCAGTGATATTTCTGCTGTGATTATTTTATTTTGTGACTCTCCAATACAGGGCAGATCTATTGTACTTAAAAAAGTCCTCATTGATTCCCCATCTACTGTAGATGTTTGTGTATATAATTCTTTATAATATCCCTGGAAGATATATTCTATTTCTTTTGGATCCCTCTTCAAATTCTGTGTACAGGGGCCCTTAATTTTGTGTATTATGTTGTCAGCCTGTTGTTTGCGTAGCCTTCGGGCAAGTATTTTAGTGGATTTAGGGCCAAGCTCATAATGCGCCTGTTTTACAAATCTTGCTTTTTCCTCTACCTCTTGACCCAATATTGCATCCATTTGTCCCCTCAAATCTTCTATTTGCTTATAAGTTCTCTGGTCCTTGTTATTTTTGTACTTCTGTTCTAAATCCTTCAGGTCTGTTATCAATTTATTATATGTTTTCATTCTGGCCTTTTTAATATGTGATGCCCTCGCTATTAACCTACCTCGTATTACAGCCTTCAATGAGTCCCATGGTATGAATGGGTCCACCTCCCCATTGTCATTCTCCTCTAGATAATGATATTAAATTGGAAATCAAAACTTAACAGTTGTTTTGTCATTCAGTATTCCAACATTTAATCGCCACACAGTGTTTTTCCTTCTACTGTCCATTTGAATTGTTAAGTATATGGCATTATGGTCTGATACATCTGCCACACCAATTCTGCAATCCGTTACCCATAACAGTCTTCTTTCTGCATTAAGAAATATTCTATTCTGGAGTAAACTGAGTGCGGTATTGTGTATAGTCTCTTTCTAGAGGGTGAAAATTCCTCCAGACATCAAGAAAACCAAATTCTTCACAGGTAGTGTTTAGTAGTTTTGTTAACTGGTTCTTATTCTTATTTTTACTTGTCGTATCAAGCCTATGATTCAGTACAACATTCAGACCCCCCCCCACATATACAAATTCCTTCTGCTTCCATTGCAATAATATCAAATAGGGATTTGAAAAAATGTTTATCACTATCTGGGGGAGCATAGATATTCACCAGTGTCAGGATATTATTATCAACTTTGCCCTTTACTATGATATACCTCCCATCTTTGTCTTTTATTTCTTTAAGCATTTCAAATTTAACTGAATTTGATATCTAGATTGCCACTCCTCTTTTATGACTACAAGTATGTGAGCTATAATATGTGATTTAATATCCAAATCTTTTCAGCTTCTCATGCTCTTGTCACGATAAATGGGTTTCTTGTAAGAAAATAATATGCATCTTCATTTTTTTCAATTTAGTCATGACTTTAGCCCTCTTAATTGGAATACCCAAACCATGAACATTTAGAGACATCAGCTTAAGTCCTTGACATTGCATCATTACACTTAGTGTGATTGATTTCACTGTATCCCCTCAACTCAACATCAGAACCATTCTGAACGACAAACCAAAACATATGAACAAACAAAACATCAAAACATATATATGGACTCCCAAAAAAGGGTATTCTCTCTCCTCCATAGATCCAGAATCCCTTTGTAAATTTAGGGGAGACGCCTAACACTAAGAAAGGGCCCTCTCTAGATAAGGGGGGGTAACCCTCTATGGTCCTTTCATTTGTATCATTCAAAAACAGTGTTTTAATCAATCACCATTATGTCCATATTTTAAACTTAACCAAACACAAATAGGTTGGTTGTCAGTAAGACACAAAGTAAAGAAAGACACTTTATTGTAATCTCGACGACTCAATGATCACACAAAGAATGTACAATGCATGTTTACAACTACGTTTTTCTGAAACTTTAATACTGTGCAAAAACAATATAACAGTTTATTTTTGTAAATCACACTTTGGGATCTAATGAAATCAGACAAACTTTAGAACAATTTATCTAGATAATCCATACAAAATAAGAATGAACAACATAAGGACTGGTTACAGAATTTGTAAGAGAACAGACAAAAATCTTGTAGTACAGAGTTATTAGAAGTTTCCAAAATGCTTCAAAATGAACCCATCACTTTGAGCAGAATGTTAAATTATTGTACAATTATAATAAACAATGCCCAAAATAAACAAAAATAAAAGATTAATACTGCATTGAATTCCTCTGTTTACTGTTTATACGTATTATAAGCGAGCTGGAATTTCAAAAGTACTCTGCTAATTATGAAGTATCCCAAAGCAGCATACAAAAAGAAACTACCAATGTACAGTCATGATACGCTGGGTTCACTCACGCTACTAAATTATCTGGCTCGAGTACTAATTGGAACGTATAACGAAAACAAATTTGTTGAAAAAATATGACTGCATATAGCAGTTTGCTGCTTAGAAAAGCAACTCTGCAATATTCCAAAGCAACTCTGAGGCAGCTCTACCAAACTGCATTAACACTATTAACATCTAGTCAGATTACATTCTACAATGATTGAGGAAAGTGCAAGTATACAAACTAATCTTGCAAAAGTGTAATGGCGATATTTTGCCACAGAATAGTAAGGAGAATGTTTTTGGTCTGACTTTGTGGTAGCCCAGCACCACAGATTTCTTGTAACATTGCTGTGATGCAATATAAAACAGAACATTTCCCATCATTAAAAACCTTTTAAACAGTGGTTGAAAAGTAGAAACATGTAAAATATGACACAATGAAATGCATTGGCAAAAATGTCTTTCCAATTGTAATGCTTAAGAACACTATTCTTGAAAATGTTTAATATAAATTTACATTTTAGAAGTTAGCTGTAACAAGCTTTATTAAACAAATCTTGACTAATAACAGGAAATGTATAGTGGATGCAACAGTGCATTTTTTTAATGTCACATCATTGCAAACGGGCCCTATCAGAATAACAAATAATTAATAGCATAAAGTAAAATCACGTACTGAAAAGTATTTTTGAAATATACTTATATTCAGACTAAGTTAATTGGATTTAATTTATTCACTGGACTGCATGGCGGCTGAAATGTATACGAGACCTGTGCAGGAATTTTTCTTAAACAAATATGATCCAATGGGACCAATCAGGTGAAAGCAAAACAAACACGATAGACAAATATGTCAATCCATGGTCATTCTAAACATGTTGAAGCAACAGCATTAGTGTAACATTATTTTAACTTTCTGCACTAGGATTGAGGAAATTCACATACAAATGATTTACACTGTTGAGGCATGCTTGAATTACTAAATTTGTAAAAAAAAAGCAAATTTCCTGTGTTGGGTTTAAATTTACACTCAAAGTGTTATGTACACAGAGCCAAGGATCATCTTGAACAAGTGACAAATGTGCCTGACTGATGGTTTGATGGGTAACATTTTTTTAACTTTGACACATAAAAGAGTTTAACGACAGCAAAATAGTCAAAGATACACATTTTCCTCATACCTCATCAACATCTGCCTGTACCATCTTCCCACCCCCGAGTGTTTTTAAACAGATTTTATTTTCCAGCAATTACTCAGGAGAAATTGAAGAAATAGTCAAGTTCTGGCTTTAGCTTAATCAAATTCTGACCTATATACCAAAACTGAAAACTTGTAGGGATAGCAAGAACAAATGTTCCTACAATTTAAAGGTCAGTTGTTAAAAGTAGCAGCAGACCAAAAGGCATTTGAGTAGTCTTGGGAGACTAACGCAACAGTGTAGCGTTTGATACCATGCTAAATAATTCACAGTAAATTTCCTGAGTAGACCAGTTTGCACCACCAATTTAAATGACATTTTAGTGCAAACAACGTGTTAATGTTATTTAAAGAAATAAAGTAACACTTACATAATTACCACTTATAAATCTATTTTTAAAAGCACCTGACACTGTTGACTTTCTCAGTCTTTCCTAATATGAAAATTATGTCAGAACTTGAAATAAAAGACATCTGTAATAATCTAAATTAAAGTTCGAGCATTGCCAGGATCGACCACTTTTTTTTCTATTACAAAGAGGCATAGTTAAAAAATTGTTGCCATTTATGATCACTGCCTGAATTACATATAAACTATCGCCAATATGCATTACATAAATCTAATCCTTTAGATCTGCATAGACTAATTATTCTCGCTTTTCTTTCAAAGGTAACAAAGATTCCAAAGTTTCTTCAATGTAGGACTGGACTATTTAATAGCCCTAAATCTGGTATCTGCAAGTGGGTCAGCAGTTGTAGCAAATCATTTTTCCTACCCTTAGAAAACATTTAAACCACACAATCTTTAACAGTACAAACTTAATATATTTATGGTAGTGTTTACACCATTGACAAACTATTTTTCAAAATATTAATTGAAAAATTGTTCGTTCCCTTTGCAATCATAAAACCACAAATTCTGCAAGCTTGCTGGTATTGTAAAAGTCCAACTTGCTTAATAGTAGTTTATATCCACAGACCTCATAGCATTAAGAGATTAACCAATATTTTACAGATGACATTCATCCAATGTGCTTTTTACAGATGTGCTTCCAAAAGTTCTGTCAAACTTGGCTAATTAACCTTCAATTAAATATTACCAATTGGCTTTGACAGCTTTAATGTCAGTGACCAGATTCTGTGCCAGGCAAATTCCAAATATCTGAAACAGAAACCAAATAGACTCATGAAATTTAAAGGCATTTGTAATTCTATTAAGACAAAGAAACCAACGTACTGTGATGTTTACGCAAGACAGGCAGCATCTCAGGAGAGAAGGAGAGAGATGTTTTGGGTCAAGACCCTTCTTCAGACTCAGAAGAATTGCAATTAGTGATCAGAGTCTGAAAAGGTTCTCGATCCAAAACATCACCCATTAAATCTCTCCAGAAATGCTGCTTGCCCCAGATTTTGTGACTATCTTCGGTGTAAATCAGCATTTGCAGTTCCTTCCAACACATACTATGATGTGCAAATATATCCTGATTCATATACAGCTAGACCGATAAACAATGCTGAAAACACGCTCACCATGTCAAAATTTGAAGCTGTCCCTCTCCTGCAATACTTCATAACCAGTTCTGTTTTACATTTATCTTTCTTGGATTTGGTATTTTCTCGATAAATTGCTTACCTGCAATAAAGCAATAGCGATGAAGATTCCAGCTACCACAATCAAGTTTTCCTGCAACCATTTTTCAAACTGCCCAACACATCCTTTGGTATAAATATAATCTTGTTGATCTATTTCCTAAAACAATAAAGACTTTTACAATACACCGCAAGGTCAACTGCCATTCGGTAATAGTCCATTTGCTAGGTAATTAGAATAGGATTAAAGAGAATTACTTAATGGATACATTTTGCTTAATTTTTAAGTTAACCAGCAGGCATAGAACACACCTAGAAAATACTGTAAAACAGTGGATTATTTTGAACAAAATCCACTCCCACATATAACGATCATCAACTAATACATTTTTAGTCTACTGACTACACTGGTCATTTCATACCATGGCAACAGTACGAAAAAGTGTGTTCTGTATAAAACCTCAAATAGCTAACATTTTAGATATTTTATTAATCAAAACTGTGCAAATTTTGCAATTAACATTTTTGTTTTATACATTCCATGTCTGCTGTATCTGGGTTTTGTAAATTTCCTGCTAAAGATTTTCACAGCATACTCCCATCATGAAGCTGAACTGAGTGGGTTTGAAAGTAAAAAGCCAGGAACCAATAAACAGAACAGACTTTCATGTTATCTTTAGGAGTTTCCAGTACCTTAGATTACATTGTACTTTTCCCCATTGTGAATTGTTGATGTAACTTAAAAACATGATTGAAGAATACATTTGTGGACTGTAACTTAGCAAATGCACACCAGGATCACATCTAATGCTGATGAATAAGCGATTTGCTTCCAGAAAGTAATTATTAATTGATTTTTCTCTAAATTTATAGTATTTCAATGTCCTGATATTTATTGCTCTTTTCTCTCGTGGCCTAACTACAATTTATAGTGTGCGTGACAGTAGGCTAAATACATTAAATTATAGTAAACAATGTTGACTCTGGAGCATGTTACATTCACCTTGTAAAATGAGGATAAAAAATACGATGTAAATAGGGGAATTTATTCCTTAACATTGCTCAACATTGATAAGCAATTAAATAAATTTTGCTGAGAATTTGACACGTTTTGAACAAGGCAGGAAACTGTTCAAATAAAGGAGTGATTGGATCACTGACATAGTAGCTACAAAGTTCAAGGCTGAACCATGATATAATTTTAGCACATTAGAAACATAGAAAATAGGTGTAGTTGTTCATTCCGTCCTTCGACCCAGCGCCGTCATTCAATATGATCATGGCTGATCATCCAAAATCAATACCCGTTTCTGCTTTTACCCCATATCCCTTGATTCCGTTAGCCCTAAGAGCTAAATATAACTCTCTCTTGAAAACATCCAGTGAATTGGCCTCCACTGCCTTCTGTGGCAGAAAATTCCACATTCACAACTAACTAGATGAAAAAAAAAGTCCTCATCTTAGACCTAAATGGCCTACCCCTTATTCTTAAACTGTGACCCCTGGTTCTGGACTCCCCCAACATGGGGAACATTTTCCCTGCATCTAGCCTGTCCAATCCCTTAAGAATTTTTTACGTTTCTATAAGATCCCCTCTCAACCTTCTAAATTCCAGTGAATACAAGCCCAGTCGACCCATTCTTTCATCATATGTCAGTTCCGCCATCCTGGGAATTAACCTGGTGAACCTACGCTGCACTTCCTCAATAGCAAGAATGTCCTTCCTCAAATTAGGAGACCAAAACTGCAACAGTGTGTGGTCTCACCAGGGCCATGTACAACTGCAGTAGGACCTCCTTGCTCCTAAACTCAAATCCTCTCGCAATGAAGGCCAACATGCCATTAGCTTTCTTAATTTCCTGCTGTACCTGCATGCTTATTTACAGTGACTGATGTACAAGCATACCCAGGTATTGCACTGCCACCTTTTCTTAATCTGACACCATTCAGATAATAATCTGCCTTCCTGTTCTTGCCACCAAAGTGGATAACCTCAATTTATTCACCTTATACTGCAACTGCCATTCATCTGCCCACTCACGCAACCTATCCAAATCACCCTGCAGCCTCATAGCATCCTCCTCACATCTCACTCTGCCAGCCAGCTTTGTGTCATCCGCAAACTTGGAGATGTTACATTTTATTCCCTTGTCTAAATTGTTAATATATATTGTATGCCTAATATTAGGAATGCCTAATCCGGGAGAGAAGGCAGCTCAAGAAGCAGTGGGGGAAGGCTTCTGATAGTGAGAAGGAGGGCATCAACATTCTCCAGTGAAGCATCAAAAGCTGTTTAGCAACCCTGAGACGAGCAGAGTACCTGCATAAATAACGAAAAAAGAAAGAACGAACAAGATCACGCTTCTTCAAGGACCCCCTATAAGTTCGTAAAATCACTTTCATCAAAGAAAAAGGAGGAAACCTGAAAACATCAAAACAGGAGCTGGACGAGCATCTCGAAAGAATGCATGCGGATGACAAGAGACACCAGAAGACAGCTATTTCATCGGACATTCCACCAATTGAACAACCAGAATACCAGATGGACATTAGTCCTCCAAAGTGGAGGGAGGTGGAACAAACAGTAAAGCGGGTAAGAGCATCTTCAGCCCCAGGGCCAGAATGAAATTCAAGCCATCCAAATCAAGAATCATTTCTATAATCAGGCAAACTGACAGATCAAAGGTTCTTCATTGATCAAGGACCTATTCCAACTGTGTCAGAGAAGCCAATCAAAAGTCTGGGAAGAGGGTATAACTCTAAGCTGAAGGACACTGATCAGGCTAACGAGTTTAGGCAAGAAGTCATCAAAGGTCTGGCGAACATTGAACAATCCATGCTGCCTGGAAAGCTGAAAATCTGGTGCCTGCAGTTTGAGTTACTACCTCGCCTTATGTGGCCACTAACCATGTATGACATCACCGTCACAAGAGTCGAGAAGATGGAAAGAACAATCAGCTCTTTCGTGAGAAAGTGGTTAGGTGTTCCTCGGTGCCTGAGCAGTGTAGGCCTGTACGGTCAGGGGGTACTCCAACTAGTCTCACAGAGGAGTTCAAGTGCACTAAAGTCAGACTAGAGATGACCTTGGCAGAATCAAGGGACACTGTCATCCGAGCTGCTGCTCCAACCCTGGAAACAGGAAAGAAGTGGACGGCTAAAAATGCGACAAAGCAGGCTCTCCACCAAGGCGACATGATAGGGCAAATCCAACATGGAAGAAGTGGCTTGGGGCTTGGCATAAAGCCACCTTGCTGGAACAAGGCATCATCTCCATATGGAGCGCCGGACGTTGCTCGCAGCCGAAGTCCTCCGACAGGAGTCGTCGAGTAGGTGTGCCAAGGCTGTGTCGCAAGCTAAACAGGGCCAGTGGATGGAATGGGAGAGTTTGGTAAAGAGGAAGATCAACTGGAAGGACATGTGGGAGATGGAAGCGAGCAGGATAAGTTTCCTCATTCGGGCAACCTATGATGTCCTTCCTAGCCCAACCAATGGCTGGGCGAAGATCCATCATGCCCTTTGTTCAACACCAGCCACACTTAAGCACTACCTTACGCGGTGTAAAGTAAGCCTCTCCCAAGGACGGTACACCTGGAGACATAATCAAGTGCTCAAATGCCTGGCAGCGACTCTGGAAAGCAGGAGAACAACGAACAATGCCCTGCCGCCCAGAACAACCAACCCAGTTAAGCCAATTGCCTTTGTTCGGGAGGGGGAACAAAGGCAATGGAAAATTCCACGAAGGACCATGTTTGGACAGCTGGAGGCAGCCCGGGATTGGCAGATGCTGGTGGATGTGGGCCAACGGCTTACAGTTCCATCATAGATAGCCATCACCAACTTGAGGCCTGATCTTGTTCTCTGGTCGAACTCTCAGCGCATGGTGTATCTTGTGGAGCTCACAGTCCCTTGGGACGATGCTGTGCAGGAAGCCTTCGACATAAAGAAACTGCAATATACAGAGCTTGCAGCGGAGGCAGAACAGCGGGGCGGGAAAGCTAAGTTCTGCCCAGTCGAAGTTGGATGTCGAGGATTCGTGGCAACATCAACAGTAAGACTGATGAAGGATCTGGGGATCAGCGGACAAGCCCTATGCCAGGCTATCAAAGAAACATCACGGGTGGCAGAGCAGAGTAGCCAGTGGCTCTGGCTGAAGAGGAAAGACCCCATTTGGTCTCCCAAATATCCGACTAGACAGATGCAGAGGGGGGTGGTTCTGGGACGCCAGAATGCACCGCTGAGCCTACTGGAGACTTTGTGGGTTCAATCAGCGAAACGTCGATGAAAGTAGGTGCCCACTTGATAACCCCAATGATGTGTCTGCCTAACCTTTCTCAACATCGGAAAAGCATAGGTGAGTGCATAAGGCTACCATCACCACCGGGAGCAAGTTGACATTTGGCACATTGGATTTTTAACATCTTGTCCTGTGTATTTGGAAACATGTAAATAACCTGGGTCCCAGCACTGAGCCTCGTTGCACCCCATTCTGAAAAGGACCCGTTAATTCCTACTCTTTGCTTCCTGTCTGCCAACCATGTCAATACCCTAACCCCAATACCATGTGCTCTAATTCTGCACACTAATCTCTTGTGTGGGATCTTGTCATTGCTGTTGTGATTTCATTTGTCTTAGGCTAGACTGTATTGTATTTGATTCATATTTATGTCTAAAATCAAATTTGATATACCAATATTGTAATCTATGTGCTTCTGGCAGCCTTGTATTTTATTTTATTTCAAATTGCTACTGCATATTTAGTATATTTATTTTACTGCAATCAATTTCACTGCATACAAATGTTATTGGAAGAGACGTAGTATGTTCACTCAATGGTAAAAAAAAATGTACACAGTTGATAGAGATCCAAATGTGTAGCATCTGGAATTATTAAAACATGTTTTCAAGAAGGGTCTCACCCGACTCCGGGGATTTTTCCAGTAAAGGAAAGAAAAATGATCCAATTGTGCAATTTCACAGAGCTACACAAGACGAGACCTAGGATAATAATAGTCATTGGCTCTATTAAACATCTAACGTGAAAGGCAATCACTTGACAGTGCTGGACTAATCAGTGCTGCAGGAGAGCATTAGCCTAGAATATAGTGGTCAACTGATGTATTCAAGAGAGTCAGATATAGCTCTTAGGGCTAACGGAATCAAGGAATATGGTGAAAAGGCAGGAACAGGGTATTGATTCTGGTTGATCAGCTATGATCATATTGAATGGCAGTGCTGGCTCAAAGGGCCGAATGGCCTACTCCTGCATCTACTTTCGATGTTTCTATGCTTCTAACACATTAGCTCACGATTGCACTCGAACATCTTACTGAGATGCAAGAGATATTGCTGACATAAGTTCATTCTTTTAAAATGTCATTCCATATTGGATTGATGATGCAGAGTATCATTAATTTCATCTGAAGTCTTGCACTGAGGCAGAAACAATGCTTTGGATCATGGTAATTTGGAGCACCTCTTCTGCAGCTGTGCATGCAATTCCAGGGGTTTATCAAAATTTCCAGTTTATACACCCCACAATAATTCAATCTAATTTCTACTTGCATGTATGCATGATACAATGATGCTAAGTACTCAACAATAGACCAGTGATATCGGTCATAACTGTCATGTGATAGCCCAGCCAGAAGATGACTACAGGTATCAGATTAAAAGCAATGTGATATATTTTTTGAAATTATAATCTAACCTCTGCCTAATGATAGTGGATGAGCAAATTAAAGATTATTCATTTATCTGTTTGTATACAAGGAAAACAAAAAGGGCATTTCCACAATTCAGGATTTAAAGTCAATTTTTAAATAATTATTTTACGAATAAAGTACAACAAAACATTCCATTGAATGGTAATACAGTAAAACATATTTAGCTCACTACATTATAATCCCTTTATATTATTAGAAAGCTAGAAAGTTTTCATTTGATTTAATCCTAATCTTTTAATTATGCTAAAGAAACTGCCAATAGAATGAAAATTAAATATGCTTCCTAGGTTATCTAATTGATGCATATTGCACCAAGGCCAAGCAGTCTTCCTGTGATGCTAAAACAATATAGAAATCTGTTTCTTCAAACAGCAAGAAATGTTTACTCAATCAGAATAGAAAGAGCAAATTGTAACATTTCCCCCTTCCTTCGATAAGGAATGAATTATTTAAGCTTACCATTTTCAACCTAACATCATATCCACACTGTGTGTTAATGACATCCTCCTGCAAAAAAAAAAACAATGTTTCATAATCAATCATTCAGCTAGGATATCTTGAAATTTACTTGTTTGGTGCATTTATTCAAAAAACTGGGTGACTGACGATCACAATGGTAGCAGTTTGTCCACAAAACAATTACAGTAGCCCAAACCACGCCCACCAGAGAGTGTTGAATTGAGATTGCCTATAAATTGAATGCATTAATCCCAAAAAACAAAGCTGGAATTTCTAGTTCTAACTCGTATGTTATGCAAAATATACTGCAACCTTTGTTTGCCAGATATGCCAGAATTTAATGACAAAACTATTTACATTGGACATTTATTAAAACAGTATATAATGAAATAAATGTAATTAATTGTAAGTAATCTGATCTTCAATAAAGGTCTGAAATACATTTAAAAAAATGCTTTTAAAATGTCCTGGTACTTCAGTATTATGACCGAGATCCATTTATGATTAAATTTCAGACGTACTACAAGGTTGATGAAAATTCTACTTTCATGCTTGGGGTTGGTGAGGTAAGAAAAGTGCCCAAGTGAACATACAGGATCCTGCCAGAGGATATTTAGATTTTGCTTAAAAGAATAAAGATTATCAGGTAATATTTGTGTATTCAGAAACTTTGAAAACCATCTGATTTGTTGATTACCCAAACACACTTTACATTACTATTTCGTCACAAGAAAGAAAAATTCCTAACACGAATCATGCTTGGTGGTCAAATCAAGCAAATCAAGAATTTGTGCCATTACCACAACAAAACTCAGACTGCATCAAAACACAAAAAAGACTCTAGGAAAATTGAAATATTTCAAATATGCAGAAAACTTCTCCTTAAGATTTGATGGTGATCAATAAAGCTTTAAAAATGCACTAATTTCACATTTTGTTCCTGAATGGAGCAAATTGAACTCAATCTTGAATACATGAAATAAAAACTGCACGTCGCCCCTCATGTTATCTGCAGCAGTGATTTACGTTTTTGCAGTAAAACACAACAACTGGGACAAGGCTAAACATTTTAACTGGCTAATGCAGATAAAATACATTTATTATTCCAGAATTTTTATATCAACAACATTTATAGATATATTACAAAAAGCGGGAAGAGAAAGATGAAAGATGGACGTTTACAAGAGGTGAAATAAGTACAGATGCAAGAAATAATCGAGTCATAGAAGAGGTTGAGTCCATTTGGCTAAAAGTTAATGCTTTTTGGAGTAATGTATAGACTCCTAAACTGTAACCATTGTGCAGGAAAGCATATAACTCAACAAATAATAGAGGCACATACAAAGGGTAGTGTAGATTGGCTATTGCATGCTAGCCAATCGTAGTGTTTGTTAGTAGTAGCTCCGCCTTTGGTGTGCTGGCCTTTATAAATCAGAGCATTGAATATAGGAGTAGGGAAGTAATGTTAAAATTGTACAAGGCATTGGTAAGACCAATTCTGGAGTATGGTGTACAATTTTGGTCGCCTAGTTATAGGAAGGATGTCAACAAAATAGAGAGAGTACAGAGGAGATTTACTAGAATGTTGCCAGGGTTCCAGCAACTATGTTACAGAGAAAGGTTGAACAAGTTAGGTCTTTATTCTTTGGAGCGCAGTAGGTTAAGGGGGGACTTGATTGAGGTCTTTAAAATGATGAAAGGGATAGACAGAGTTGACGTGGATAAGCTTTTCCCATTGAGGGTAGGGAAGATTCAAACAAGAGGGCATGACATGAGAATTAAGGGACAGAAGTTTAGGGGTAACGTGAGGGGGAACTTCTTTACTCAGAGGGTGGTGGCTGTGTGGAATGAGCTTCCAGCAGAGGTGGTGGAGGCAGGATCGATTTTAACATTTAAAAGTAAAGTGGATAGGTATATGGACGTGAAGGGAATGGAGGGGTATGGTCTGAGTGCAGGTAGATGGGACTAGGGGAAAACAAATGGTCGGCACGGACTGGAAGGGTCGAGAGTGCCTGTCTCTGTGCTGTAATTGTTATATGGTTATATGGTTATATAGTACGTGCTTTATAATATCAAGAGCTCGCATACGCCAGTCAGTAGATGTAGCAGCTAGGAGCTGTAACGTGCTGCAGATCTTATGCTGTAAGTGATTTAATAAATATATGTTGTATCTTAATGTGTGTTCGGGTCACATCATTACATGGTGTCAGATAGTGAGTCTTATCCACCGTTTAAGTTTATCGGGTTTTATTTTCCTTTGAATAGTTTGTGTCTTTACTATTCTCCGTTATGGCTAATTTGTGTCGCCGCCCGAGCCCTTTGATCTTTGATTCAGACATTGCGGAACGATAGCATCTTTTCGAACGTGACTACACTCATTAATCTCGCATCATTCATCGGAATGACCCCCCAGATGTGCGTGCATCTGTTTTGCTCAATCTTGCGGGACCCGAGGCAATGAATCATGCCTACAACTTCACCTTTGCTCCTGCTGTTTTGGATGACAACGGCCAGGTCCGTGTGCCAGCAGAAACTATTGATGACCCTGTGGCTTTGCTAAGAAAGTTCAGAGAACTGTGTGATATGCCTTCAAACCATATTATTGAAAGAACCAAGTTCTATGCTCGTTTACAGCAGGTCGATGAACCTATTGAACAATTTATCAGCGGCTTGAAGCACATAGCTGCACGCTGTCCATTTCGTGATTTAAGTGATGAGTTAGTACGAGATAAGCTGGTAGATGGAATGCTTGATAGCAAGCTGAGAGCTGAGCTTCTCCGAAACACTGAATTGACCCTTGGCCAAGCAGAACATGCTTGCCGTATTTCAGACATAACGTCTCCCCACTCTGACCCAGTGCGTTTCAGTCCCCGCCTGCATCATAGCGTTAATCTTACAGACTTCTCCTCTAGCAAACCCCCTACCGGGTCTGCTGCTCGCTGTCAGTTTTGCATTGCCTATGGAAAAACCAGCCATTTCTGTAAGAAATTGAACCACTTTGCACAATGCTGTCATTCCCATGTAACTCCTAATGCTTCAAGGACAAGCCTGCACTTGCTTCAGCAGGAGTTCACTGATACCGACTCCAAAGTGCCTGAGTTGTCATCCCCCGCTTCGCTCTCAGATAGTGTTGATAACAGTTCTGCCATCCACTCCCTCCTCCTAACGTCTAACGAGCTACTTGACCCTGAAGTAACTATGTTCGTGAATAACAGGCCACTTCTTGTCAAGGTGGACACTGGTGCAAAAGTGAACGTCATATCATTAAGGAAGTTCAAAAAAAATTGCAATGCTGAACGTATTGATAAGGCCTCTGCAACGCTTTGGGCTTACGGGAGAGAGGTTCTGCACCCACTCAGAAAAGCTGATTTAAAGTGCACTGTAGATGAACAGACCCGCACCTTGCAGTTTTACATTGTTAAAGCTAATTCAGAGACTTTGCTCGGTATCAATGCATGCCACGATCTAGGCCTGGTCTACTTTGGACGCGCTGTCCACAAACTCTGCCTCACTGATGAGCCCACTCAACAGCTACTCTCCCAGTACAAAGACATGTTTAATGAAGAACTTGGCAAGTTGCCTGTCAAATATCACATTACTGTTGATCCTAAAGTCACACTCGTGGTCCGAGCACCACATCGTGTCCCACATGCCATGTGCGACAGAATACACGCTGAACTCAAACGCATGGTCTCAATGGGTGTTATTGTCGAGGTAACTGACCCTTCCGACTGGGTCAGTTGCAACCAAGAAAAACAAGGAAGAGATCCGTATCTGCATCAACCCCAGAGATCTTAATACTGCAATCAAGCGCTCACATTACCCAATTTGAATCACAAAGGATGTCGCTGCACAGATTGGCAATGCAGTAGTATTCTCGTTCCTGGATGCCAAAAGCTCCTTTTGGCAGATTCCACTAGACCCAGACTCGTCCAACCTCGCTACCTTCGGTATACCCTTTGGCCACTTCAAATTTCTAAGAATGCCTTTTGGCATCAACTCCGCCAGTGAAGTCTTCCAGCGCACTATGGAGTAATTGTTTGCAGAGTACCCATGCGCCATCATTGTTGATGATATTTTCGCCTAGGAAAATTTGGCTGAACATGACGCTAATCTGAAGAGAGTACTTGACTGTGCCAAAGACATCCAGTTTAAACTCAATCCACTAAAGTGCAGGTTTCGAGTTTCTGAAGTCACTTACGTCAGACATGTTTTTACCAGCGACGGTCTCAGACCAGATCCGCTGAAGACCACAGCTATCAACGAACTGCCGGATCCTACTGATGTTGTGAGTTTACAACGATTCCTCTGTAAGGTTAACTACCTGGAGAAATTTATTCCCAACCTCAGCGACATAACCGGCCCCCCTGCGAGAACTGACACACAAGGACGTGGAATGGTCCTGGTACCCGCAGCACCAAAGGGCCTTCGACACTCTCAAACTGCAGCTGGCTAGCGCACCTACACTCTCCTATTTCGATCTGGAGTTACCGGTAACGCTCACCTGCGATGCATCCCAGTACGGGTTAGGCGCAGCGTGCCTGCAGGCCACTACTGACGGCGATTTCAAGCCCGTGTCATATGCATCCTGTAAGCTAACTGACACTGAACAGCGCTACGCCAAGATCGAAAGGGAATTGCTAGCAGTGGTTTTCGCCTGCACTAAATTGAAGGACTTTATCTTTGGTAAAACTGTGACCATCAGCCGCTGGTCACCATTTTGAACAAACCGATCCACGCTGCCCCAGCACGACTACAGAGATTGATGTTGTAACTGCAGCGATTTGATTTCAACATAGTCTACAAGAAAGGTAAAGACATGTACATAACAGACACGCTATCCAGAGCCCCGGCAGAACCAACGAACAACAACTCTCCGAACAGGACAAATTCTCGGTCATGGAGGTCTCGTTTGTGCCAACTGATCAATTAAGCAGCCTAGCTGAACACACGGCTACTGAAGAGACTTTACAATTGCTGTCTACAGTCATCCGCCGCGGTGGACCCGACAAACAGCCCAACACCTCCCTCGAAATACGCCCCTACTTCCTGGTTCGCGACGAACTAGTGCTACAGGACAGAATCATAATCAAGGGCCACAAGGCAGTGGTTCCAACCGCCCTCTGGGACGAATACTATAACGACATCTACAGGGGCCACCCCGGCGTGGAGGCAATCCTCCAAAGGGCGCAAAGTATGTTTTACTGGCCCGGTATGACCAAATACATACGCAAAAGAACCAAAACATGGACAAGTGGTTCGTCTGCAAACTGACAAGGGCCATGCATGCCTGGGACACATCCACTGGCCTGCCAAAGAATCACGTTCATATCTGGTCGAAGTGGACAGTGTTATCTACAGAAGCAACCGTCAACACATCCTTCCTGTGAAGGAACCTTGTCCTGTGAAGGAACCTTCCCCACCTCCCTATCCTGATGCCCCGCGCCTTGTGCTCACTCCCAGTTGGTCCTATTTCCCCACCTCCAACCGTTGATCTCCCCGCATCGTTTGGCGCCTGGCTCGCCTATTTCGTCTCCCATTGTGCCTGTCGGGTCGCCGGTTGTTCTCCCACTCCCCTCCCCAGTCTTTTCCCACGGGAAAGGAGTTGAGGCGGTCTCCTACCGCACGAGGGCCGGACGGGTTTGTAGGCCACCCGTTAGATATGGCAATTTTGTATAACTTTGCAAGGATGTTCTTAATATTCTGCTTATATCGCTTAGCTGCCGGTGTTTCTTTATTTCTACAAGAGATGTAGATTGGCTATTGCATGGAGCCAACCATAGTGTTTGTTAGTAGTAGCTCCACCTAGTACGTGCTTTACAATATCAAGAGCTCACATACGCCAGTCAGTAGATGTAGCAGCTCCGAGCTGTAACGTACTACAGATCCTATGCTGTAAGTGATTTAATAAATATGTGTTGTATCTTAATGTGTGTTCAGGTCACATCATTACAGGTAGTGCATTAAGAATGGGTGATGATAATCATCTTGCAAATTGGATTTATCAAGTTGGAACGGTTAGCTACAAGAAGAAAATCATACAGTGCATTTAGGATAATGCGTTATGGAGTCAACCAGCAAAATGGCACTCTTAGATCTGGAAATGGGTAATGAGGAAGGTTAAACAAACACCCTCAAAGTAAAATAAGAATAGAACAATAACTATGTGGGAAAGTAACTAAGAACAATAACAAATATAAGAGTTTCTTTTGAATATACAAAAAGGTAGAGAGAGGCCCGTGAACATTGCTCAAAAAGGGTAATAGTTCTTGGGGGAAGCAAGAAAATAGCGAAAGAGTTAAACAGATATTTCACATTAGTGTTTAGGGCAGAAGATACCTGTAACATCTCAACACTAAATAATGCCGGGAAGGAAATAAATACCATCACCAAATAAGTGGCATTAATGCACTAACAGGACTAAAGATCCTGATCTAAAATTAGATCTAAATCCAGATCTAGAATCCTAAAAGTAGTAGCTACCAAGGTTGGTTACAATCTTCTAAAAATATTGACATTCAGGAGACGTGCCAGTGCACTGGAAAACTGTCAATGTGACATGTCTAGGCAAAAAAAGGAGAGACAAAAAGTGGGTAACTATAGACCGACTAGCTTAGTATCGGTTGTTGGAATAGCTCAATTTTTAACAAGGTAATATAGCATATTTGTAATATAGCAAACTAATCAAGCAGTCAGCCTGGCTTTGTGAAGGGAAAAATCATGTCTGCTTAGAGTTATAGAGGATGTCTCGATCAGGCTGAATTGAGGGGGATGTTAGGAGGGATATTGTTTTTGGACATGAAAATAGTGCTTCATAAAATAGTCACAAGATAAAGCGCCCATGATGTTGGGAATAACATATTGGCAGGAAATTAAAGTAATAGACAGGAGCAGCGAGGAGGGAGAAGGAAGATTTTCTCCCTCACGGCCATAGGGATCAGGGCTGGAACTACAACTGCCTATAATATATATTAATAACATGAAGGATGCAAATATATATTTGTCAAATTTGCAGATGACAAAAATAGATGGACAGGCAACTGTTTACAAAGCACTATTGACAGGTTTATGGGAGTGGCAAAAAGTTGGCAAATGGAGTGTAATGTGGGAAGATGGAAAGCTTTGACTAAGAAATAAAAATAAAAGCATATATTATTTATAGGTGCAGATGAGCAATCTTGGTTGGCATGGGTGATGGATCAGAGAGCATATTTCTGTGCTGTATGACTCTGACTGACTCATTCTATTGAATGGCAGAACAGGTTCAAGAAGTTGAATGGGACAATCTAGTTCTACTTCATTTAGCTTTAAATATGTCAAAGTTGAGATTTCAAGAGCTTGGATTATGTTAAGACTTTTCACCTTTAGTTGTGTTCCAGTTCAAGGAATCATTTGACCTAATTTACTATAATCTACAAATAACCAAGCATAAATATATAAAATATTCATACCGCAGGATCTTTAATACAGCAAGAAAATGGAACACCACATCGCTCTCTGCTTGGGTTGAAATCTGTACAGTTAAAGTAAATATTTAGGTCCCAGTCGATGGGTCCTCGAGCACCACAGCACAACCACTATTACAATAAAAGAAAAATATATATATTACTGCTTTGCAAACATCAGGCTACATTACCATTTCATGAAAGATAACAGTATTAAAGTACAGTCCAGTGGAAGATAAAGCCATTTAAAATTTTGACAAACACAAATGCATATTTAAACTGAAAATAGTTTTTTTGTTCAAATTTGGTCAAAACTGTAATTCTGACAATTATTTTTTTTTCCAACCATAGTTTTATGGGTCTGAAGGGGTATTTTTCTTCATTTCTTTTCACTTTCTTCTGATGGGCAAATTAGTTAACATCTAATGTTATGTGATTGATGCACAAAAGTATAATTCCACGTGCAAGGTGTGAGGGAACATAATTTATGGCAACAAAAATTACATTAAATTAAGCACTCAAACTACTCACTGTAGTTAGACAATACCCCTCCTCTACAAATCATTTTTACTGCAAGCAGCAGTAAAAAAATCTTCCTTTTCACTTCCATAATACCAATCCACAAAAGACAAGAGATCTCATTGGTGACCCTCGGAATATCTTTGATCGGACTTTACTGGCTTTACCTTGCACTAAACGTTATTTCCTTCACTGTAAATGGCTTGATTGTAATCATGTATTGTCTTTCTGCTGAGTGGTTAGCACACAACAAAAGCTTTTCACTGTACACATGACAATAACTAAACTGATAAACTAAACTGAACTAATCCTTCTTCCTGTTTCCACTGTTGATACCTGAACCACTGATCTCTAAATACGGATCAGGATGATTAACCCTGCAAAATCTGTTTACCGTTTACAGAAAAAATCTCAACTATGTGTGCGCTATTCACAAAACGATCCTGACAAGAAAAGTGTGAGTGTAGAAAAGAGAGAAGAATGTTTAATTGACATATGTACTGAAACAGAACAATGAAATTCTTACTTACAGCAGCATTACAGATTTATAAACATGGTAATCAATACTTAAAATAAACAAAAAGTTCAATAAATAAAAACTGTAATATAGTGCAAAACAAAATAAAAGCTCGAAGACCCAATTGCAAGACAAGACAGCTCGTAGTCTGAAGTTTAGTTGATGTTTGTAGTGTTCAACAGTTCCAATTTCATATTAAAGTTCTGAAAGTTCTGAAGTTCCAGTAAGGTGGAATTCGAATTCCTGTATATAGAACTTCGGAGTTGGTGCATGTTCATGATCGATTCCGAATAGCGGCTGATGAACAGTGAATAGTAACCCTCTGGTCGATTGTTGACTAGTACCTGATAGCGAAGAGTACCTGAGAGATGGGAACCTGCTTACTTGTCGAAAAGTAATCCGAATAGCGAAGGGCACCCCTAATTCTGTCAAACTTAGAGAGGAGGGATAGAGGTCCCCCTATAAATGTCCAGTCTTAGCAGAGGGATAGTAACAATCAGAAGGAAAAGTAGTCATTTAAGGAGTATTACCCCTCAGCAAAGAGTAACCTAGGAAGGGGAAAATCTTTGGTATCAGAGGGAGTGGTTCATTGTGTGATAACAGCGTGACACGGTATCGAGATCCAGTGTTCGTGAACTGTGCGCTAGTGTAAATTGTAAAAATCTAGCTTTTTCGTATTGTCATTGGATCCAGATTTTGTAAATATTCTGTGTATGTAAATAAACAGAGTATATTAAGATTTAGATTGTGTTAAGTCCACGGACTGTCATTTACGTTGCTGCCGGTGTGAGTGTTTACGGATTTAGTTACTTGAAGTAAGAGTGTGTTTGAGTTAAATAATTGTATTTATGTTAGAGCGTGGTGGTGTAAGAATCTGAATCGGGGTGTTTCGATCAGGGGTTGTACTCTTTCAATCGCTGTGACGGGGGAGGAGTCATTCCGCTGACAGATCATGCCGCGAGGAGGATTTCTTGGAGTGCGTGATTTGTAATAAGTGAATGTTTGTGATTTATGCAGGACTGTGGTTAGGTATACTTCTGATAAGTGGACTCATTTCTTTTTTGTATTCAATTTTGCTCACGTGTTTAGAGTTCATTTGCATGCGTTCAGATTATGATCGGGGATAGGAGACGGACTGCGAGAATGTGTGTGAGTGTGATTGGTTGTTTCCTGGAGCATTTTGATTTGAAAATTGCCTAAAACGACTTTGGTAATTTTGAAATTAGAAAGGGAAATTGTTAAGAGGTGCGAATAGTTTAGAGTTGCTTCCCTATCCAATAGAATGGAGAACCACGCAAATGAAGATATGACCGCTGACTCGGAAAGTCCTCTGTAAGAAATATGCAGTGAATTTCCACAAGAAGCTGATCGATTGAGAATCCTTTCTGGATCATTAAATAGAGAATTAGGGAACGAATGACGGCCCCAAGAGGCATAGATACAGTAAAGGGATTAAAATACATTGAGCAAATTATATTGCAGTGCAGCGATAATACAGAGGCACAGGAATTAATTGAATTGCAGAAAAATTATGAGGAACAGAAAGCGAGTAGAGGGGAGGAAAGAATGGCAAGTTGGAAGGAAGCAACTAAAACGGGGGATAATATTAGAAGATACTGAAGCATTTGAACCCCCAGGTAGCCTAAGGGAAGAGCCTGAGTATTAAAGATAAAGGGAGAAGGAAATCTTTCACAGAAAGATTATCGTCCATAAGTCTTAAGCGCGAGGACCCGATAGTTGGCACTGGTTACGAGGGGGATAACGATGATTATTTAGAAGACTGAGCGAGAGTTAGAACTAGAAATTCAGGTCCACCACCTTATTCACCTTACGATCCGAATACCTCAAATGCACATCGCAGAGTTCATAATAGGAATCCCAGGGCACAAATTTCCTTAACCCCGACCGCTCCGTCCATTACAGATAGTCCTAGAGTTCATGGTACCAGAAGCCAAACTAGGAAAATGACTAAATTAGTTATGGAGAAAGAAGAGCATACGCCTAGACTAATTGAACAAGCAGTTAAGGAAGGAAGGAAATCCTTTAGAAAGTACCGAGAACCCCTTGGTGAAGGGGAAGATATAAATGGGTGTGAGACCATAACTGGAGAGGCTGAGGTAGATCCTGAAGCTAAACAAACAACCCTTAGACAGTTCCCGGTACGGGAACTGCCTAATCCTGCTTTTGATCCAGTCAATGCAGTGAGTGCAAATAATCCCCGTACAATTAGAGTCTATTCCCCATGGAAGTCTAACGAGATGATGGCTATTTTAAGTCAAATTCCCGATAGTAGAAAATCACCCGCTTTTTTTGTGGATCACTTAAGAACTACCATGCGCGTTTATCACACTGATTCCCGGGATTTATGGGCAGTGATCCAGCAAATAATTACACCAAGCGAGCATGCCAAATCCCGAACGAATTTAGAACATCTGTCGCCTGATGCTCTTGCAAATATAATAGGGAGGAAGCTGTTTTAACAGCTCTTGCCAACACCTTTCAGAAACCAATCGACTTGGCCAGAATATTAGATGTATGACCAAAAAGGGGAGGAGGAGTGGATGCGTTTTAGAGCGATTTTCTGAATTTATATATGGATCAATCGGGTGACTTAAATTACAGAAATGGAGTAAATTCCCCTCAATATTGTGCCATCCTACTGAATTGTCTCCCCACCAACGTAGCAGAAGCCATTATGACTAATAACATGGACTGGACAGAAAATAGTGCCAGTCAAATAGCTAGGGCTGTAAGATATCATTGGAAGGGCATAAAGGAGCAGGATAGCCCACCTGCAATAAAACCAAGAACTGAATATGTGTCAGAAAAGAAATACCAAAATGCGACTCTGAATCATGGATCCCTAGAGTACCAGCAAACTATGGACTGGGAGAAGTTAGAGTTCCGGAATATCTAGACCGATGTTATAGGGAAGCATCTGTCCTAGAGCCAGTCCTCCAAAGACCAGGGTTAAGGACAGGCCAGCCACCAGGAATGAGCCAGTGTTATCATTGCAGAGGAGTAGGTCACTGGAGTAGGGGGTGCCCTGATAAAAAAAGGAACGACAGAGGGGGTCACAGAAAAAAATCTCCAAGATCAAAGAGATTGGAGGGATCAACGGGATCCTAGAGAGCACAGAGGGAACTGGCAGGAAAATCAGGAGCCAAGGGGACAAATCTCCTTTTCTCAGAGTAACCCATTTACACGCCTATGATTAGCAAAACTGGTAGTGACTGGATGCAAGTCTGATGAGGAACCTGTCTCTACAGGTTGAAGGTAAAATCTGCACTTTCCTAGTAGACACAGGGGCATCCACGTCATCTCTTCAATTTATACTTTACCAGAATCAAGAGAAGTCCAGAATCTGTCTGGGTTTAAGGACAAATTTGCCAGTATCCCATCTTTGAGCCAGTCAAAGTAGTATATGGAGGAAAGACAATCAAACATAATTTGTGATAACCACTGGATTAGATTGCAACCTGATGGCGAGAGATTTACTCTGTGCTTTCCAACTAAAAATAGAATGTGGCGATAGAGGTTTAGTAGTTACCACCTGGGCCCCTGCACGAGAATGTTACTCCATAGTGACCCCTCAACGGTGGTCCTTAGATCTGGACGAAGAACCCCCACCACATTACACTGGAGCTGGAAACCTTCTTTAAATCATACGAAGGACAGGAATGGGAAATAGAAGTATTAGCACTAGTGGAAGGGAAAGAGGAAGCTGCCAAATATGCTAAAATATCAGCAGAGTTATGGAAAAGAACTGACGAGGCTGCTCCTCACATCACTCGAAAGGTAAATTTCCCGGCTAGAGTTAAAGACCTAAGAACGATGGTAAGAAAGGCAACTACCTTGGCAAACCCGAATAGTATCAAAAGCAAAATTTGTCTAATCAATTTGTTGTTGAATTTTGCCAGGCCCCAAGGAAGGTTGTTACCCACTTACATCATCATCTGGGGAGTGAGTTATACGAGTATGTGAACCCTCAAGTATGGGCGGAGGACACTGCTCAGGTAGGATGCGTGAACATCAATCCCATCCAATCTCCAGAAAGGGGTAACACTTCCTTCAATCCAACAATATCCATTGAAACTACAGGCCATCAACAGCATAGGCAAATTAATTTGGGGTTTGCTAGAACACGGAATATTGAAGTGTCAATCTATCTGTAACACCGTTCTTGCCTTTCCGAAACCGGGAAAGGAGGGTCAATATAGACTCGTACAAGACTCAAGGGAAATAAAATTCTGTTGTAGAACCACTTCATGCCCTAGTGCCAAATCCTGCCCATATCCTAGCCCAAATATCGGCAGAAGCCAAAGTATTTTTGATAGTCGACTTACAACATGCATTCTTTTATCTTCCTCTTCATGAAGACAGCCAATCTTTGTTTGCATTCACCTATAAGGGCCAAAGTATAATTGGACCAGGTTGCCTCAAGGATTTGTCTACTCGCCTACTTTATTTTCCAGGTGTCTGCAGTACTTTAAAGTTTAAAATGAATTCAACATTAGTGCAGTATGGTGATGACCTATTGGTGGCTAGTAATGATGAATCCAGTAATCGGGAAGACATGCACAACTACTAAATCATCTAGTCAATCTAGGATATGTGGTCTCCCCATCAAAAATACTTGTAGCTCAGGAGAAAGTAAACTTTTTTAGGGATTATAATTTTGGTCACGGAAAGAAGTCTTGAGGAGAGCAGACTCGAACCTCTCTGCGAATTTCCAGTCCCAAAAGAAGCCAAACAAATGAGGCAATGGCTGGGCATGGTTAATTTTTGCAGACGCTGGATTCCAAATATAGCTCTAGAAACTAAGGAGCTAACACCCTGTACCAGCAAGGAGGGTGAATTTAAATTAACAAAGGAGCTACAGGAAGCATTTGAGAACTTGAAAAGATCATTGATGCGAGCCCCGACATTGGGAAGGCCATTATACGATCGTCCTTTCCAGCTGTATTGTACAATTCTATCCGATTGTGCTACTTCGGTATTAGTCAAAAGTCAAAAAGTCAAAAGAGTTTATTGTCATGTGTCCCTGACAGGACAATGAAATTCTTTCTTTGCATAGCACAACAGAACATAATAGGCATTGACTACAGTTATATACGTAAATACACACATTAATTAATAAATTAATAATGTGCAAATAACAGACGGAGGGGTATTAATGTTCAGAGTTTTGTCCGAGCCAGGTTTAATAGCCTGATGGCTGTGGGGAAGTAGCTATTCCTGAACCGGGTTGTTGCAGTTCTCAGGCTCCTGTATCTTCTACCCGAAGGTAGCAGGGAGATGAGTGTGTGGCCAGGGTGGTGTGGGTCCTTGATGATGCTGCCAGCCTTTTTGAGGCAGCGACTGTGCTAGATCCCCTCGATGGAAGGAAGGTCAGAGCCGATGATGGACTGGGCAGTGTTTACTACTTTTTGTAGTCTTTTCCTCTCCAGGGCACTCAAGCTGCCGAACCAAGCCACGATGCAACCAGTCAGCAAGCTCTCTACTGTGCACCTGTAGAAGATAGAGAGAGTCCTCCTTGACAGACCGACTCCGTAATCTTCTCAGGAAGTAGAGGCGCTGATGAGCTTTCTTAATAATTGCATCTGTGTTCTCGGACCAGGAAAGATCTTCACAGATGTGCACGCCCAGGAATTTGAAGCTCTTGACCCTTTAAACCATCGACCCGTTGATATAAACAGGACTGTGGGTACCCATCCTACTCCTTCCAAAGTCCACAATCAGTTCCTTGGTTTAGCTGGTGTTGAGGGTCAGGTTATTGTGCTGGCACCATATGGACAGACGCTCGATCTCTCTTCTGTACTCTGACTCATCCCCATCAGTGATACGTCCCACAACAGTGGTGTCATCAGCGAACTTGATGATGGAGTTCGCACTGTGACCGGCTACGCAGTCATGAGTATAGAGTGAGTACAGCAGGGGGCTGAGCATGCAGCCCTGAGGTGCTCCCGTGCTGATTGTTATCGAGTCTGACACATTTCCACCAATACGAACAGACTGTGGTCTGTGAATGAGGAAATCGAGGATCCAATTGCAGAGGGATGCGCAGAAACCCAGTTCTGCGAGTTTGGTAACCAGCTTGGAGGGGATGATTGTGTTAAATGCCGAGCTGTAGTCAATGAATAACAGCCTGACATATGGGTTTTTGTTGTCCAAGTGGTCCAGAGCGGAATGGAGGGCCAGCGAGATCGCGTCCACCGTTGATCTGTTGTGACGGTAAGCAAACTGCAGTGGGTCCAGATTTTTGTCAAGGTAGGAGTTGATTTGCGCCATGATCAACCTCTCGAAGCACTTCATCACCACAGATGTTAGTGCCACAGGTCGATAGTCATTGAGGCACGTCACCTTGCTCTTCTTGGGCACCGGTATTATTGATGCCCTTTTGAGGCAGGTGGGAACCTCAGACCTCAGAAGTGACAGGTTGAAAATGTCCGTAAAAACTCCAGCCAGTTGGTCCGCACAGGTTTTTAAAACACGACCAGGTATGCCATCAGGTCCAGATGCTTTTCGAGAGTTCACCCCTCTGAAGGATTTCCTGACGTCGGCCTCTGTGACTGAGACTGAAATACCATCACAGCGAATGGGGGCTCTGGAAGGCACATCGGTGTTCTCCCTATCAAAGCGTGCGTAAAATGCATTGAGCTCATCAGGGAGTGATGTATTGCCGACATCCGAGCTGCCTCCTAATTTCGCCTTGTAGGAGGTGATTGCATTCAGTCCCTGCCACAGCTGCCGAAGATCTGTCTCATCCTCCAGTTTGGAGCAGAACTCCCTTTTGGCCTTTTTGATGGCCTTACCAAGCTCGTATCTGGACTTCGTGTAGACCACTGTATCATAAGACATGTATGCCCGGTATCTGGTCTTCAAAAGAGTGCGGATCTCAGAGTTCATCCAAGGTTTCTGATTGGGAAACACTCGGAAGATTTATGTAGGGATGCTGTCCTCCACACATTTCTTAATGAAGTCTGTAACGACTGTGGTGTATTCATTCAAGTTCGTTGCCGAGTCCTTGAACATTGCCCAGTCTACAGACTCCAAACAGTCCTGTAGTGTTCCTCTGCCCCCCCCCACCCCGACCAGCTCTGTACTGTCCTCACCTCTGGGGGTGCGCTCTTTAATTGCTGCCTGTAGGCAGGAAGAAGCAGCACCGCAGTGTGGTCAGATTTACCGAAGTGAGGGCGAGGGATAGAGCGGTAAGCATTCTTGATGGTGGTGTAGAAGTGGACGAGGGTGTTTGGTCCCCTGGTGCAGTAGGAGACATGTTGGTGGAAGTTAGGCAGCGATTTCTTGAGGTTTGCCTTATTGAAGTCCCCAGCAATGGTGGTAAATGCCTCGGGGTAAGGCGTCTGGTATTAACGCAAAAGCATGGGGATAGACATAGACCAGTTGCATATTACTCCTCCAAATTAGATCCACTAGCGAGGGGACATCCTCTTTACACTCAAATCTTAACTGCAATCTACAATAGTTTACAATTGGCTGTTAATTTGACACTCCAGCAGGAAATTGTAGTGTACAGTTCACATTCGGTATCAGCATTGTTGGGGCAGCTTCAACCCAGCATTTGACAATGGCCCGCCAAAATAAGTATGAGATCTATCTGTTGAACAATCCAAAATTGCAGTTTAAACACTGTACATTAATTACCCCAGCCTCTTTTCTTATTTCACCCCCAGAAGAGCGAGCAGAAGCAGGACACAACTGTCTATGTGTTATAGAGGCGGAAACATCAGTGAGAGAGGACTTGAGGGATGTACCCATGGAAGACCCTGACATCGCATTATATGTGGACGGTAGTGCGTCCATTTGGACCACGGGGTGAGAGGTTGTCTGGGTGTGCAATTATTAATCAAAAGATGGAGATTGTAGAAGCAGCTGCTTTTGAATCACCCTATTCAGCACAACAAGCTGAATTATCCGCTTTAATTAGGGCATGTATTATTGGGGAAGATCAAAGAGTAAACATTTACACTGATTCTCGATATGCATTTGGGGAGGTGCATGATTTTGGACTATTATGGAAAAATAGGGGATTTCTAACTTGCAGGAACCCAAATATCACACAAACAAATGGTGACAAATGTATTGTAGGCCTTAATGCAACCCAGACAAATCTCTGTAATAAAATGTAGTGCCCATACTAAAGGACAAACCCCAGTAGATGTTGGAAATCGTAATGACACTGTGCTTATCGACCACAGTCTGCCAGGCTTGTAGAAAGGGCAAACCAGACCCTTAATACCAAATTAGCCAAATTAAAGGCGGAGACTGGACCTGGATGGATTACAATACTCCCAATAGCCCTATTTCAGATGAGAGTCACGCCTGCAGAAAAATCTAGATTAAGCCCAGCTGAAATTATTTACGGTAGACCCTTGAAAACCTTTTGGAACCAGAATGCAATGAAAATAGTTAATTTCCAACATATGACCGACTATATCTTAGCCTTGACAAGAGCCTTAAGGGATTTACATTGTCGAGTGAGAGCAGCCTATGAGGATATGCCTTCACTAGTAACTCCCATTAAAGTAAAACCTGGAGACTATGTCTTAGTGAAGAATTGGGAAGGAAAGGAGCAGAAGCTCGTTGGGAAAGACCGTACCAAGTTCTTTTAATGACTCAGACCGCAGTAAAGGTAGAAGGAAGAAATGCCAGGGTGCATCGTCATCATTGCAAAAGTATTAATGAAGGAATTAATTAATAGGAATTCTAATCAAGGACCAATGGACGATCAAGATTGATGGATGGGAATTCGCACCCACGAAAACACGGAAGGTGATGACTCAGACGGAAATCATGGAGCTACTCCCACGAAAACTCGGGAACATAGTTAAAGTATAGCAGTCATCATTGTATTCTGAAGTTATCATTTAGGGTGAGGGTTATCATGAATGATAAAATAGGGGAATGTTAATATTGGCTAAATTAAAGACACCATAAAATGGAGGATCCCTGCACTTGTCAGAATTGCTTAACCCTTGTCAGCTGAACTTTACAGCCTTTGATTGGCGCCAGCCAGTCTAGGCTCAGACTGATATGCAGGATGGTAAGGGGTCCAGGTGTTCCCGTTTCTCTTAAATTGATGTATAGCGGTTTTGCAAACTAATCTTAAATGCATCATTTCTATTGGGTCGCTGCAAAAGCATTGTAAATAGTATAAATAATCTTGCAAGACGGTCATCCTGTTAATTGATGATTGGTCGAACTCTTGAGCCTTGGAGAAATTGTTTGAATCTCAGGGCACGTTTCAATGTTTGTTCTTGTTTGCTTCCTTCGAGAGCTTTCTTTCTTATACAATGTATTAGCTGCTGTATTATTGGGTTAGGGAAATGTCTGTTATGTATGGGGTTAATCGATATTCTTGGAATGTATGCGGGATAGTTTTCTAAACCAACATGTAGAGGAACCAATGAGACAGCAGGCTATTCTAGATTGGGTATTGAGTAATGAGGAAGGGTTATTTAGCAGTCTTGTTGTGCGTGGCCCCTTGGGTAAGAGTGACCATAATATGGTTGAGTTCTTCATTAGAATGGAGAGTGACAAAGTTAATTCAGAAACAAGGGTTCTGAACTTAAAGAAAGATAACTTTGAGGGTATGAGACACGAATTGGCCAAGATAGACTGGCAATTGATTCTTAAAGGGTTGGCGGTGGATATGCAATGGAAGGCATTTAAAGACCGCATGGATGAACTACAACAATTGTTCATCCCAGTTTGGCAAAAGAATAAATCAGGGAAGGTAGTGCATCCGTGGATAACAAGGGAAATCAGGGATAGTATCAAAACAAAAGATGAAGCAGATAAATTAGCCAGAAAAAGCAGCCTACCAGAGGACTGGAAGAAATTCAGAGTCCAGCAGAGGAGGACAAAGGGCTTAATTAGGAAAGGGAAAATAGATTACGAAAGAAAACTGGCAGGGAACATAAAAACTGACTGCAAAAGCTTTTATAGATATGTGAAGAGAAAAAGATTAGTTAAAACAAATGTAGGTCCCTTGCAGTCAGAAACAGGCGAATTGATCATGGGGAACAAGGACATGGCAGACCAATTGAATAAGTACTTTGGTTCTGTCTTCACTAAGGAAGACATAAATAATCTGCCAGAAATAGCAGGGGACCGGGGGGTCAAATGAGATGGAGGAACTGAGTGAAATCCAGGTTAGTCGGGCAGTGGTGTTAGTTAAATTGAATGGATTAAAGGCCGATAAATCCCCAGGGCCAGATAGGCTGCATCCCAGAGTGCTTAAAGAAGTAGCCCAAGAAATAGTGGATGCATTAGTGATAATTTTTCAAAACTCTTTAGATTCTGGAGTAATTCCTGAAGATTGGAGGGTAGCTAATGTAACCCCACTTTTTAAAAAGGGAGGGTGACAAAACTGGAATTACAGTCCAGTCAGTCTAACATCGGTAGTGGGGAAAATGCTAGTCAGTTATTAAAGATGGGATAGCAGCACATTTGGAAAGTGGTGAAATCATTGGACAAAGTCAGCATGGATTTATGAAAGGTAAATCATGTCTGACAAATCTTATAGAATTTTTCGAGGATGTAACTAGTAGAGTGGATAAGGGAGAGCCAGTGGATGTTTTATATCTGGACTTTCAGAAGGCTTTCGACAAGGTCCCACATAAGAGATTAGTATGCAAACTTAAAGCACATGGTATTGGGGGTTCAGTATTGATGTGGATAGAGTACTGGCTGGCAGACAGGAAGCAAAGAGTAGGAGTAAACGGGTCCATTCCAGAATGGCAGGCAGTGACTAGTGGGGTACAGCAAGGTTCAGTGCTGGGACCCCAGCTATTTACAATATATATTAATGATCTGGACGAGGGAATTGAATGCAACATCTCCAAGTTTGCGGATGACACGAAGCTGGGGGGCATTGTTAGCTGTGAGGAGGATGCTAGGAGGCTGCAAGGTGACTTGGATAGGTTGGGTGAGTGGGCAAATGCATGGCAGATGCAGTATAATGTGGATAAATGTGAGGTTATCCACTTTGGTGGCAAGAACAGGAAAGCAGACTATTTTCTCCAACATCCATGGATCATGTCCAATAATAACTTTCTCATTATTTATTATTTGAAATTGCAGGTGAAATGAGTCGCCTGCAATTTAAAATTAAAATAATTTCAACTATTTGAAATGAGTAGACAAAGCACTTGCAGTAAAATAATCTTTGAATCGCCACCATATACATTGCAAATATACAGCATTAAAATAAATATTATATCAGGCGCCCAAACCATAAATGTGGTTGAATTATTTAGAATTTCTCATTACTACAAGAAATTTAATTTACTTACATATTCTTGTGCAAAATCAATAAGGTTTTGAAGATCTATGTCATCCCTATAAGCTTGAACATTTTTGTTGATAAATAAATTGAGCTGGTCCTTGATCCAGTCCTTGAAGACGAATGCTAGTATCCCAGTTGTCAACTCCAAGAAGAAAATTAGACCCAAGAACACTGAAAACTGAAGAACAGAATTTTATTATAATGGAGCAGATATCGGAATACAATAATACCCACGTGTAGTATATTTCCTCAGCTTAGAAGTTATTTTCACAATAATATTTTCAAAAACACCCGGATGGTATTTTACACCTAGATTATTTTTTTATTTAATATTATAATACTCAAAAGCAGAGAAGTGTAGAGTGGTGTTATCACCCTATTGAGTTAGGCTATCAAGCAAAGCTGGTATGTGGAAATATTATTTCCGCCCCCCCCCCCCCCCCCCCAAACTAATTTACCTATACTATTATTAAAACTAAAAACTCCCATCTTGACCATTTCCGGTCTGCGTTGTATTTAAATTTGCGCAAAAACAGCATCCTATATCGCCACACTCACCGTTCTCCTCTGCTCCATGCACACCAAGCTTTGTTCCGATTGATGGAGTATTAAAGCAGTTATGAAGGTAAAAAAAATTGTGAGATGAGCAGATTGGTCTTCTCGCCTGTCAGTCACCATGAAGGTAATGCCCCTTCCGGCACCCGCTGTCTGGCGGGAAGAATAAAGCTGAAGCTGACTGCGAGCAGTGGGCTGCTCCCTGTGAGCAGGGGGCTGCGCTCTGCAAGCGTGGTGGCTGTGCACTGCGAGTGGGGGTGGAGACCACCACCACGACCCGGGTGCCGATGTGTGCTGCCGGGGACAAGAGCCGGTGAGTGAGTCTGGAGCTGGTGAGTGCAGTCGGAGCGGGGACCGGGTGCCACTGAGCCTAAACACCCCTCTACCCCCTCCCCCCCACCCCACCCCCTCTCCCACTCACCACCCCCTCCCCCACACATCAGCCCCCTCCCCCCACACACCAACCCCCTCCCCCTACACACGCCATCCCCCTCCCCCTACACACGCCATCCCATCACCCCCACACACCATCACCTCCTCCCCACATCAACCCCTGCCCCCCTCAAACCCCACCCAATCCCCCCTATCACATACACTCCTCCTCCCCTCCAACATACACCCACACCCCCTCCTCCCTCCCCCACCCCACCCCCTCCTCCTCAACACCCTCCCCTTCCCTAGACCCACCTTCTCCTGCATCCCCTCTTCTCGTACACCCCCTCCTCTCCTGAAAGAACAAGCGAGTCCACCAGCCGCGAGTGAGTGAACTGTGTCCACCAGCCGCGAGTTAACTGTGAGTTCACCAGCCGCGAGTGAGTGAACTGTGAGTTCAAGAATCCATTCGGTCCACAATGTCCATACTATCCCTCTGGAAACCAGTCCCTTCGGCCCACAATACCCATACTAGCCCTCCAGAAAGCCCCCCCCATTGACTACCACCTGAAGCCGTCTACCTCTCCCGGAAGCAGGACGCTCACCCCACTGGCCCAAAACAGCCCCCACCTGAAGCCGACCCCCTCCCCCGGCTGCAGAATGCAACAAGAGACGCAACAAGAAAGTATGGACTAACTAAATCTCCTCCTTTACGTTTAAATTGTTGTTATATTTTAAGATTTATTCACATTTTAAGCTTTAATTAATCCCTTTTCCACTTGCCGTGCCCATCAGCTGCACCTGCGCAGTAACACCTGCGTGTTCTACATCACAATGGGAACCCAATGGGGGGGAATGGCTGCGCCACCGGAGAGCCGCTAAGAGTGGATTGGGGTGGGGGGGTGGGGGGCATGCCTGTGCAGTTGGGGGCTCTGCGTGAGTGGTGGAATATTGGAATCGGTGGAGAGGTGGAATATTGCATTGGGGGACCAGTTAGTCTAGTAACCTTTAAAATGCAAGTGAGATTTAATCAATCTAAGTGGTTAATGTCATTTGTACAATAGTTTTGTTTATGTCACTCCCCAGCAACTTACCAATGAGCGTGGCAACTGTGTGCTGGTCCCAGAAGATGATCTATTATCTCTGCAAATCTTTCAAGTTATCATGTCTTGAATACATTACCTGGGTGGTTGAAGAGCTAACGACAGGGAGAATTAGTAAAGGTTTTCTAAATTTCCCATGCTATATGTTTCTATGTCCTATTCTTACATGAAAGTTGTAACATCCAGACCTTCAGTAGTATTTTTCTTGAGAAGTTTCAGTAAGATAGCCCAGAAATAAAACATAATTACCATCGTTTTTAGCTGCCCAGTTTTGAGTTTTGAATCTAAAGCAGTTTTGAGTCAGACACAATTGAGGGTCCAAAGATAGGACCCAAAACAGCACCTGTCCATATTTTCCCCAGATGCTGCCTGACCTATTCCTCCAGCACTTTGTTCTTTGCTCATAGCTGCCCTACTTATCCTATGTCTTAAGATGTCTAGTTTAGTAAACTGTAGAGCATCACAGCAGAAGCAGCAAAAATAAATCTGCTGTAGACATTCTTCTGCTTAACTCAAGATAGTAACCCAGCTTCAATTTCTAAACATTGAAGCTAACCATTTACAGTTGGTTACTGTTTGTAAACAGATCTAAAGAAATTGCTATTACATTAAAAATTGATAAATTTTACATTTTTGTCAAAATCTTTTGGATGGAACCAAAGATAGCTTGATGCAACAGATTTTAATATTCATAACTATTATGATCAATGTGCATATGCTAGCCATCAAAACTGTTTGATTCTAAACTGTCATTTTTCCATGAAAAAAATGTTGACAATTTTATCACAATCTATTCAAAACAATTAACTAATTATGTTAAAAGCAACAATTAAATTTGGAAATTTTGAGAATTTAAAAAAATACAGGATGGTTATCTGTGTCCATTTTCTAACTTAGATTTATAGGAAAATTGTAAACTTTTTATATAATTGAAAAACTACTTTAAAATGAGCTTAATGAACTAATGCCAATTTTAAAAACTTCACAAAATCTTTTTTAAATCTTTATATGTTTCTCATGGATAAGTCGTAATGTAAACAAATACACTTACAAATTTCAGTAGGAAAGTGTTCTCACGCAGTGCACCAATACAGCCAGCAAATCCAAGAATGAACATTACTCCACCAACAACAATGAACAACCAGACTGGGTCAAATCCTCCCAAGTCTGTGATAGAAGAGATGTTGGAAAGCACACCCTAAAAGAGAACTGCATGTGATTATCATTACTCTAAGAAGCACTAAACATCGCAATGCCTCTATTTACAATGAATTTCTCATTTAAATTGAAACCACTAAACTAATTCATAGAAAAGCTACAAAAACTTGACATTAATAATCAAGGCTGTCACATAAAAGTCAATAGGATTTAAGTACCACTGGGTATTAAATGCAACAGCTGGTACTAGTGGGTAATACATTAAATACAACAGCTGGTATTAGAATGGCAAGAGGTCACCAGAGAAGACATTTTCAATTGTGAAATTCTTTACACATATAGGAGAAAATCAAAGAACAGTCAGCCATCAGAATTGTTTCAATGCAAATTTAGAAGAATACCCTCAGCATAGAAAAGATTTCAAATGGAGTCAGTCTTCATTGTTCCCGATGTTGGGGAGGTCCAGAACAAGGGGTCACAGTTTAGGGATAAGGGGGAATTCCTTTAGGAACGAGATGAGGAAAACATTTTTCACACAGAGTGGCAAGTCTCTGGAATTCTCTGCCACAGAAGGTAGTTGAGGCCAGTTCATTGGCTATATTTAAGAGGGGGTTAGATGTGGCCCTTGTGGCTAAACGGATCAGTATGGAGAGAAAGCAGGTACAGGATACTGAGTTCTATGATCAGCCATGATCATATTGAATGGCGGTGCAGGCTCGAAGGGGCTAATGGCCTACTCCTGCACCTATTTTCTATGTTTCTAACCACTGAATATAGATCTGGTACCAATACAGAAATGAAGAAGCGGCATGAAAGTGGAAGATTACAGAATAGACGGCAATGTGTATCAAATTGGATTGCCCTGCTGGTTCTGATAGAAATTCACCAAGGAATGCTAAAAGGAGGGGAATCCTTGCTCACAGATCTCATATTGTGCAGGAGTCAAGATTGGTTCCCATAGACTAAGATAATTTTGTTCCAAGACATCCAGAACAGTTTGTTAGCATGACTTCAATTACAGAAACTGCCAGCAGTTCTCTGGATCACATTCCCTTCTGGCCAACATGTGGTTACGGTATGAATACTTGATGTAGCTATAACTTCCAAAGACCAATGGTGCAGCTGTGTTATAGTCTCTAGGTAATAATGCAAGGTGGGAGAAACTGCCAGTATAGAAAATACCAAATGAAAATGAACCACAGAGGATCATCCATGATTATAACAATTTATTTATGATTTTAGTCAATTCCTTCAAAAGATTATTTCATTTGAGACATGCTTAGATTTGTGAAAATCTACTGCACAATTGTGTAAAAATCAGAAAAGAATTGAAATAAACATAATTGCTCTATTCCAAAAGAAAATACGATGAAGGATGGAAATTCAATACTAGAAAGCAACGGAAATACTGAGCAAGGAAGTCAGCATCTGCAGAAGGAAAAAGATTGTTAACCTTTCAAAGGTTCTTAGAAAATGAAGCATTTAAAATGGAAACTAACAAATATTCTAAGAATGTGTCAGTAGGAACTGCAGATAAGGATTTACGCCAAAGATAGACACGAAATGCTGGAGTAACTCAGCGGGTCAGGCAATATCTCTCTAAGAACATTGTGCACCATAAATTCATTACCTTGTCTCTTCATAAACTATGCAAGTGAAAATGATTACTATATATGAACCAAATTTAAATTGTGATTAATTTCTCACAAATATTCCCAACCACTCCACTGCTTCCCAAAAAGAGACTAAAACACCAAAATTATTTTTTTAATTATTTTTAATCATCTTCAAATATGCACATGCAAAATACCTTCTCAGCCCAAGCCCAGAGGCCAATTCCAAGAAATGCAGCTCCAAGCAACTGCAAAACAAAATATAATAACACATTAGGTATGCAAATACACATCTGCCATATATTACATTATTGTGAGTACGAATATCCAGCCTTTGAAAATGTTGGTGTGGAAGATATATGCTATGCTTCTTTGAAACATTCGTTTTTTAGTTTAGTGATACAGTATGGAAACAGACCCTTCGGTCCACCGAGTCCACACTGACCATTGATCATCGTTCATACTGGTTCTGTGTTATTCCACTTTAATCTACTCCCGACACACTTGGGGCAATTTTACAAAAGACAATTAACCTAGAAACTTGCATGTCTTTGGGAAGTGGGAGGAAACCGAAGCACCTGGAGGAAACCTGAATGGTCACAGGGAGAACGTGCAAACCCCACACAAACAGCATCAGAGATCAGGATTGAACCCATGTCTCTGGTGCTGTAGGGAAGCAGCTCTGCCAACTGTGCCACCTTAATTAACAGAATTATTGCAAATTATTTATTTGGACAGTTTTCAATGAAATAGCTACTGTATTTAGGATTTGTATAGGCTGTAAAGGATTTTGGACATACAAGAACCCAAATGACAATTTGAAAATGTTTTGTCTTTATATTCCCAAGGAAGAATTCTTGTTTTGTTCTCCGTCATCTACACCTCAAGAGTAAATGATTCAATTAAAAAAAATTGGGTATTTGTAAATATTCCACCTCTCTATACACTTCTATTCTCATAATTCTAACCTCTCTCTAATCTTAGTACAGAAAAGATAACTGGAAACATAAGTGAATATGACAGATATTCATGACTCATTAAGCAGTATCAATTCTAATATAACAAAATGGTTACTGCAGTTAAGGAGGTATTTCGACCCATCAGATGCAAGATAATGATCTTGCTAGCTAATCTCCTCCACGCTTTCCCACAGGCCTGCACATTCAGTCCATTCAAATATTCATCCAGCTGCAGTTGACCCTTGACAGTATATTTTGACCCTAACCATTTGATGCACAAAACAAATCTCTATGCAGGTTTTAGTTCTTTTGCTAATCAGCTTTACTCAATGTTTTTTTACACATTAATCCCTCCAAAAGGAGGTTTTTTGCTCTCAGCTCCACATTCCATGACATTGACCTGTTTTTCCACTCCCCATTCACCTTAACCTACCCTTTTCAACGTGCAGCACTCTGCTCACCGTGCCAACCTCAATATTTCCATCAAACCTGCATACTGTGCCAGTATTTGTGATTTGTCAAATGGCCCCCAATCTCAAAGGGGCAAACAGTCAGTTCTCAGACACTTCCTTTTACCCTCAGCTGTACCAGAGCCGCACTATTAAACATCAGGCTATTGTCTCCTTGGGCATGACTGACATGCTCTGTACACTTCCGACCCACACAAGGATGGTTTAGAGATACAGCGCAGAAACAGGCCCTTCGTCCCACCAAATCCGCACCGACCAGCAATCCCCGCACATTAACACTATCCTACTGCAAGAGACAATTTACGCATACTCCAAGCCAATTAACCTACATGCCTGTACATCTTTTGAGTGTGGGAGGAAGCCGAAGACCTCTGAGAAAGCCCACGCGATCACGGGGAGAACGTACAAACTCCGTACAGACAGCACCCGTAGTCGGGATTGAACCCGGGTCTAGGGCGCTGCAAGCACTGTTATGGGCCTGTCCCACAGGCGACTACAGGAGGCTAGGCGGTTGCCACATGGTCGCCACACGTTCACGGGTGATTGACGGGGAGTTGCCTTCATGGTCGTGAGTAGTTCCCACATTCTCTGAACTAGTCGCGGCTTCATTCTGATCGCCTCTAATTTTTCAACATGTTGAAAAATTAGCGGCGACCAGAATGAAGCCACCATGGAGAGTAGCAAGAATTCTCGTGCCGTAGGTGCAGTGGTAGTAGGTTGCCAGGAGGTCGTAGGTTTTCCTGGGTTCTCGTAGGTTGTCGCTGGTGCTGACCGGTGAATTTCATTGGCTCATTGGGAAAAAAAGCATAAACTGCAGTTTACAGAACAAAGGATAACCAACCAGTAATGTTAATGTCCGCTGAGCTTCAGCTGTGTATCTCTGGCTTCTTAAAAGTTGTCTCCACTCCTTCTCCCCAACCCGTCTCCCCCTTCTCCCCCTTTTAAAGGAAGTGACCCTTCCCGTACACTGTGCTTTCACCGTCTTAATTACAGCGCCAACGTTCCTGTTCATCGTGGTGTGCTTCATTGAATTTCACTCAGACAGCACTCCCCCCTCCCGCTTGCCCTGTCCCCCGCCTGCAAAACTGGCTGGTGAAAGAAGCGATATGTGTATACAGTGCTTCCAAGTTTTGTCAGATCATTTCAGTATTCTAGTATCTGAAAATTAGTATTTAGCTGAGGAAATCAGTACTTTTACACGGTGCCATTTTGGTGACATTTTTTTTTAAATGTGCGGTCATGTCCATGTAAGAGTACAAGGAAGCATAACTTTGCTACCAATTGACATGTCTTCTACGCACCTTACTTGACAGTGCATTCATTGACATCACTTTGTATACTTCTGTTAGAACGGCTGCTTCCTGCTTTTAGCACCAGATAGTGACGTAGAAGTCATTTTGGAAGCCTCCCTCTCCCTCCCTCGCTCTCTCGCCCTCCTTCCTCTCTTTCCCTCCCTCCCTCTCCCCTTCCCTTCCTCATTCCTTTTTTTCTCCCTCCCTCCTTCCCCCTTCCCAAACAGTCTGTGACCCATAGTGCTGTGGCCATAGCGCTATGTGTAAACCCCATAGCACTATGTGTAAAGGCAATAGCGCTCCAGCTGGTGGCGCTATAATTAGAACCCACAGCGTTGTTTGTTTAAATTCCCACACGCTAAACTGACAGCGCTGTTTAAACCTGTAGCGGTTCAGGCAGATGTAAACTTTAAAAAATAATCATCCAGAAATAATCATCTTAGAAATTTAAAATACTAATAGATTCAATCTGCTTGTAAGTTTATAGTATGAGTTTTTATATTCTTGCATTTTTTAAGCACCAAGATGAAACAGGAAGTCAGCTGATTTTTTAAAAGTCCGTATTTTACAAAGCAAATCCGTACATCAAGTTCAAGTTCAAGTTAGTTTATTTTCATGTGTCCTTGATAGGACAATGAAATTCTTGCTTTGCTTCAGCACAACAGAACATAGTAGGCATTGACTATAAAAACAGATCATCAGTATGTCCATATTCCATTATATAAATATATACACACATGAATAAATAAACTGATAAAGTGCAAATAACAGATAATGGGTTATTTTACTTCGGAGTCACGCGAGTGACTACGTGAAGAAGCCCCGCCTGGCGCATGATCGGCATTACGTCGACGCTGACGGCAGAGCAAGAGCTGCAGAGCTCAGCTCCTCTCAGCGGTAGGAACGGGCCCACAGGTAAGTACATTTGAATTACTTACAGGGCATGTCCAAACTCCGTGGCTGGTGTATAGAGCCACCAGGAGTTGAAAAGAAAAAGTAAATACTCCGGGTGAAAAAATGGAGTTTAAAAGTTAAAAAGAAAAGAAAATACTCCGGGTGAAAAAACGGAGTTTAAAAAGCGTCCCGGGGGAGAACTCAGCGATCGGGACGGCAGATTAGTGCGGAGCCAGTTCCGATACCAGTGGCCGTTAGAGAGACTTTAGTTGCTCCACAAACATTTGGCTTTGAGAAAAACTCCAGTGGGGAGAAATTTTAAGAAGTTAGAGAGGCCATGATTTAAAAGTTCTAAAAAAAAAGGCAAAAAAGCTTTATGGCTTAGAATAAATTAATGGAGAAAGACTCCAAATTAAAAATTCAACCAAAAAGGTTTAAAAAAGGCCCAGAATATTCCCAAAAACAGATCCTGAGGGGTTTCCATATACTAATATATACGTTGTTTTTTTACCAATGTGGGAATATCTACCTCAGATAGGTTTGGAGGTAGTCCCTTTGAACAAAATCTCAGGAGTACCAGGGCAGTAAAAGGAAAATGAAAAAACTGACCCTGAAGGTGCATTGATAGTGGTGGCTGGTCATAAGTACCCACCACAGCACAAATATACATACAGGTGTACTAAGTACGATACCTAAATGAAGGAGTGAGGCCATGGAAGGAAACCATGGTAACCAACATTAATTGGTCTCTCACCAGCTTCATATGGCTGTTATGGTTGAAACAGCAGAGTTATTGATAAAACATTAAGGTACCAAAGGTGAATCCGATTACGGTACCCATGTCTCAATTATATGGAGACATAAGGAAATACGATTTCAAAGAATTTCAAGCTGGTGCATGGCATCACTACTTATGTACAACAAGTAAAACATTGTGCAATAACCAAAAAAAAAATTAAATAAAAAGACAAATTGCCATTAGTTTGTGGAGCTCAATGGTATAATACACACACACATATATATATATATATATAATTGTTATTGGGACCATTTTTGCACTTTAGATTTTCAGGTCAATACAGATTAAGTTATGTTAAACTCCTGATTATTTATGGAGTAAACCTGCCTCAAGATAAATCAAAGACATTGATTACAAAGGAAAGACTATTGGTCATTAAACTTTGGCAAAATTATGATCCAATGTAAAGATTTGATAATGGATCAAACAGAGGCAGGAGTATGATAAAGAAATATTTTATCCAACACAGCCTTATGTGAACCCATATGGTTGGGGAGAGAAGGCTTCATGTACATTTTGTTGATTTCATCAACTTCTGTAACAAGGTGCAAAAACTTGTTACAGAAGTTGATGAAATCTCCAATTGTGGGAGATTACAGGTGTGTTGTGATCAATGATATGGCATAACAACAGATTATTTATTTTAATGTGTAAAGGATCTACAAAAAAATTTGTAGAAGGAATTGATTCGCCTGTATAGGAACACCTAAAAATTGATTTTAGGTTTGCACCCGAAATATCTCCAATAAAGAAGAGGTAAGCAAATTTGTATCAGATAAATTTCCTCAGGAAAAAGGAAGATGTGGTGGTAAAGCCATACGAGACATCATTTTAAATACACTTTTACAGTGTAAAACATTTTATCAAAATGGACATCTTCAACACTGCAAAACAGTTGTTATTAACAAATTGTTAATCATTACTATAAGACCTGAAGGATGGTATTTAGTACCAATTTATTATCATATTTACAGGTGCTTGAAATTAATTAGATGGGTCAGCTGTTGCAAGTTAAGACATTGTCTAAATGGATTAATTTCAGTTCTAGGTTGTTCAGACAATTATTGGAACAGTATTTGCACTGATAGAAGATCAGCACTTGCACTAATGAGGACACATGGTCATGGTTTATCTTGATCAAATTTTAAATTGGAAGGTTGATCAGGAGTCAGCTGCAAATTAGTGCAGCAATTACAAGCCTGTTGAGAGACAAGGGTCCTGACCCATCCAATAAATAAATGCCTATTTTTTAGGCATTCCTAAACAAATTACAATTCTGGGTTTAGGAGTAATTCAGCACCATATGGGGAAAAAAAAATTCCAAGAAACAAAATGTCAATATTACAAATATGCGTCATTGCTTTGTTGACAAACTTTGTCCCTCCATCCGAGAAGGCGCTTAGGTAAATGAAAAGGGAAAAAAAAGCTCCAAAAAAGAGAAAAACGCAAGCATTATAAGAGTATACAGGCCATTTTTTACATGTCTATGCAATTACCAAAGGATACTTTATCAGAATTAAAGTGGTGGATAGAGAAGGTTCCACAAGCTGCTTTAAACATATAAGCTTAGCAGCCGTTGCAAACTGAAGCAAGTATTCTCGGATGATGGATAGCTTCTGTGATTATTTGGGCTAAGATAAGTATAATATCTATTCTTATCAAGTTAATATTTGATACGTCCCTTGTTTAGGGGACTACGGACAATAACACCAGGGAGTTCCAAATGGATTGTCCTAAGAAACTTTTTTCTCCAAACATTTGTATTAATTATTGGAGTATCAGGAGTTTTTTATGGATTAAAAGCTTATTGTTCTACTATGAAAGTTTACATGTCCAATCAGGTGAAAAATACCACAGCTGTGGCATATATCAATCACATGGGTCAAGGAAGATCATTATCAAGTGATTATCTGGGTAACCAGATGTGGCGTATTCTAACAATATTTGAGTTCAGCTGTTTATCTCTAAGGGAGAGACAATGTCGCAGACAACAAATCATGGGAAAAACCATTGTCAGTAATATGGATTACTTAACAATAATCTGTTTGTCCAGATTAAATCACTGATTGCTCAAATGTTTCTCGTGGGAAAACCAGGAGTAGGAGCGGTGGATGCATTTTCGCTAAATTAAATGAGGAAAGATGTTCTTTTATGTTCCTCATTCTGTCTGATAGGGCAGTGTCTGATGAAAATGTAGCAGGACGCTGCCAGGGGCGCTTTGGTGGCCCAAACCGGACTGTCATGGTTCTCATTAATGTTGAGAATGATGTTTGAACCAGTTATGATGACTCATAGGTGCAATCATTTATTGTTGTACAAATTCATCCATGGCAGGAAGATATGAATTTGGCTATCTGCATGTTTGACCATTATAACAGTTTGACGGTCAAAGAGGTCTATGAATGTTTGACAATATAACAATATAACAATTGTGTACAAAAGGAATGTTATACCGGCAATTTGGAGAAATAGCATCAAAAAACAATATTTTGTTTTATAAGAAATTGGAAGTCTTCTGTAGACAGTAAAAGTTATTTTATCATATTAGATATATGGGAGTTCCTTGTGGATTGCATTTTTTCTCAGCGTTTAAGTGACAAGGCCAATAATAGGGCTCATAGTGTTTCTCGTCCTATTTAGGACAAATTGCTGACCAAGAATTTATCGGGCTCATCCGTAATATCCCAATATTTAAAAGGAATATATATAATCTGTCCAAAGTTGAAATACAGCAGTTGGGAGGTCAGCATAGTCCTGACTTGCCTTAGGCAATGGACCCCAATTCTATCAATGATTCAAAAAATTAACATTGAAATAATAATGCTCATGACTTTAGTATCAGCATAAGAGTACAAACATTGCAAATGTTACGTTATATATTTGCATGTGGCTACAGATTACATTATCTTATATGTTTATGACTTTACCAAACAAAGCAGACCAAGAGGAGCTGGAACCAAGGTAAAATTTAAGCACATCCTGTCGGCCAAAAATTGTGTGTGGGTCAGCATTGACTCAATATGTTAAAGTAGATAAGAGTCTCTGTAGTGGTGAGACAGCACTACTTATGACACACAAAAACCACATTGTATCAGTAAAAACTGATGGTTCTAGATAATTACATTCTAGATGGTTATAACATGTTTAAGACTCAGTGGAAGTAGACATTGAGATGTGGAAAATCACTCCATTAAGGAGGTAGATACATTCACAGGAATGGCACAGGATGGGCCGCTCGAGCAATGATTAAAGGCCGTAGGAGGATGTAAAATAAATTTTAAAGTTACAAGGAACCAGTCATGGTGTCAGGATTGGACACGCAGTGTTGGGTTCTCTGTAATTGTTGCTTTGTTTATATTATCAAATTATATTATCAATTGATATTTTGGTGATAAATTTGCCTTTCAATAGAAAGGGCATTACTTTCATTCTTTTATAATGAAAAAACATATCACATAAACTGAAGCAATGTTTGGGAAAAAATGTGTTATTTACTCATTACTGTGTTGATTGAGCCAGACTGTCGTATGGAATGAATCTACGACATAAAAAACACAGAGCTACAAAATCTTCATGTAGTCACTCACGTGACTCCGAAGTAAAATAGTAAGATTAAATGGGAACTTACCAGTTCGAAGTTTGATCGTTATTTTATGAGGAGTAACGATGAGGGATTACGTGCCCTCCACTCCCGACCCTCATAAAATAAATGATCATCTGGTAGTTCCAAATCTATGTTGAGCCTTACTATCTTACTCCGGCTATTATGTTCTGTGTTTTTCATGCCGCTTTGAAGTATGCCGATCATGCGCCAGGCAGGGCTTCTTCACGTAATCCCTCATCGTTAATCCTCATTAAATGACGATCGAACTTTGAACTGGTAAGTTCTCATTTAATCTTACTATTAATGTTCAGTTTTGTCTGAGCCTGATTTATGGGTGTGCGGAAGTAGCTATTCCTGAACCTGGTGGTTGCAGTCTTCAGGCTCCTGTACCTTCTACCTGAAGGTAGCAGGGAGATGAATGTACGGCCAGGATGGTGTGGGTCTTTGATGATATTGCCAGCCTTTTTGAGGCAGCGACTGCGGTAAATCCCCTCGATGGAAGGAAGGTCAGAGCCGATGATGGACTGGGCAGTACTTACTACTTTTTGTAGTCTTTTCCTCTCCAGGGCGCTCAAGTTGCCAAACCAAGACACGATGCAACCGTGGCAAGCTCTCTACTGTGCACCTGTAGAAGTTAGAGAGAGTCATCCTTGACAAACCGACTCTCCGTAATCTTCTCAGGTAGTAGAGGCGCTGATGAGCTTTCTTGATAATTGCATCAGTGTTCTCGGACCAGGAAAGATCTTCAGAGATGTGCACACCGAGGAATTTGAAGCTCTTGACCCTTTCAACCATCGATCCATTGATATAAACGGGACTGTGGGTCCCCATCCTACTCCTTCCAAAGTCCACAATCAGTTCCTTGGTTTTGCTGATGTTGAACTCAAATATAAGATTTTCACTATAGGTTTTCTTACCTATTTTAATATTGGCGAATAAAATCGAACTAATTTCAAAAGGCGAACAATCTTCTTTTTCCATTTTTAACCACGTTGGTTGTTTATCTGTCTCGCCTAACCAAAAATTCATATTTTTAATATTAACTGCCCAGTAATAAAACAAAGTTTGGCAGTGCTAGACCTCCATTTATTTTTAATTTACATACATGTTTTTTATTTATTCTATGGCTCTTATAATCCCAGATAAAGTTGGTGACTATAGAATCAACCTTCTTAAAGAAATTTTTAGGAAGATATATTGGAATCAATTGGGAAATTTATAGTAATTGCGGGAGAAAAATAATTTTTATTGTATTAATTCTACCTAGCATTGAGATAGGTACCTATTTAATTTATTCAATAAAAGTGGAAAATTGGATTTAAATAAAGAATCAAATCTTTTTGTTACATAAATTCCAAGATATTTGATTTTTTCGTTTGTTATCTTAAAAGGAAATTGTTGTAGTATATGTAAGTTATTTACCATTATTGGCATAAATTCACTTTTATTCCAATTAATACTATATCCTGAATATAATCTAAATTCAGTTATTAATTTTAGTAAATTTGGAATACTAATTTCCGGCTTTGTAATATAAAGTAATACATCATCCGCATATAAAGAAATTTTATTTTCAGTATCTCTGGTGTCATACCCATATATTTCATGATGTAATCTCACCCGTTGAGCTAATGGTTCTATTGCAAGTGCAAACAGTAGCGGGGATAAAGGACAACCTTGTCTGCAGCCTCGAAATAGATTAAATTTAGTTGATAGCATTTGATTTGTTATTATTCTGGCTGTTGGATTAGTATATAATAATTTAACCCAAGTAATAAACTTCTCTCCCAATTTAAAAGTTTCCATAACCAAAAACAAGACAGACCATTCCAGGTTATATGAGGAATATCATTTTGGTATAAATCCTGTTTGATCGGGGTGAATTAATTTATTAATAACTGTACTTAGTCTTTGTGCTAATATTTTGTTTTGTATCTTTTGATCTGTATTTAAAAGAGCTATAGCTCTATATGATCCTGGGTCATCCAGATCTTTGTCTATTTTAGGTACAAGTGTTACAATAGATTAATTTAACGTTTCTGGTAGTTTCTGGTGAGTATAAATGTATTCATAGAGTATCTTCAGACGTGGTGCAATCAGATCATAAAATGTTTTATAAAATTCTGAGCCAATACCATCTGGTTTTACCCGGTGTTTTACCATTTTTTAATGATCTGATTTAATTCTTCGATTTCTTTTACTGAAATTTCGGCATTTAGTGATTCTCTATTTTGTGAATCCAACCCATTCAGATTACATTTTTTTTTTAAATGCTTCTATTCCTATCCTGTTTTCTGTCGTTTTAGCTAAATATAAATTTTTATAATATTGCAAAAATCTCTCATTAATATCTTTAGGTTGTACTAATGGTTCGCCATTATATGATTTAATCCTATGGATTATTTTTCCTCCATCCATCTTTCTTAATTGACAAGCCAATAATTTTTGAGGTTCATCTCCAAATTCAAATTGTAATTGTTTAGTGTATTGGTAGAGTTTTACAAATTGATCTGAGTATATTTTATTTAATTTACCTTTCAGTGCAGCAATTTTATTATGTGTTGTTATAGATGGATTAGCAACGTTCTCTGTGTCTAATTGTTTAATCTCCTTTTCCAATTCCTGTTGTTCCCTCCGATTCTTTTTATTATAAAATGCTTGAGAAGAAATCATAATTCCACAGGCATATGCTTTAAAAGTTTCCCATAATAGGGAAGAGGATATTTCCGGTTTATCATTTATTTCAAAGAAAATCTTGATCTGTTCTATAATATATTCCTGAGTTGCTTTGTTTTTTAAAATTTGTGGATTAAATCTCCATTGTTCCCGTTTTTCCGTTTTACCATTTATTTTAAATCATAAATGTTACAGGTGCGTGATCTGAGATTGTAATATTATGGTATTTTGAATTATAAGTGAGTGAGATAAGCTTAGCGTCAACCAAAAAATAATCTATTCTTGAATAGGTTTTATGTACAGGTGAATAAAATGAATATTCTCGTCCAGTTGGATTTTCTACTCTCCAAACATCTTTAATATTACTAGTATCCATATATGCATTTAATAAGTCACTGGAATGGGATTTGGTTTTCCTTTGTCTTGTGGATCTGTCTAAATAGGAATCTAATGTACAATTTAAATCTCCTCCAATTATTAAGTTATGTTGTGCTATTTCCGGGATGTTGTTAAATATTTTCTTAATAAACAGTGGACTATCAAAGTTTGGTCCATATACATTGACAAAAATCATTTTTTGTACATTTAATTCTCCTATTACAATAATGTATCTGCCAACAGTTATAGTTGATGTATGTTTGAATAAATATTTTTGAATAAATGTATGTTTTACGAAATAATATTGCTACGCCTCTTGATTTGTGTGTAAAAGAAGAATGATACGTTTTATCTATCCATTTAGCGTTCAGCCTATGCTCGGCATCTTTTTTTAAGTATGTTTCTTGAATGAAAATCACATCAGCTTTAATTGCTTTTAAATGTGCTAATACTTTACCTCTCTTAATTGGTTCATTAATACCTTTCTTAATGAAGTCTGTAACGACTGAGGCATATTCGTTCAAGTCCATTGCCACGTCCTTGAACATTGCCCAGTCTACAGGCTCCAAATAGTCCTGTAGTTGTTCCTCTGCTGCCCCCCCCCCCCCCCCCCCCCAGCTCTGTATTGTCCTCACCTCTGGGGGTGCGTTCTTTAGTTGCTGCCTGTAGACAGGAAGAAGCAGCACCGCGGTATGGTCGGATTTACCGAAGTGAGGGCGAGGGATAGAGCGATAGGCATTCTTGATGGTGGTGTAGCAGTGCTCGAGGATGTTTGGTCCTCTGGTGCAGCAGGAGACGTGTTGGTGGAAGTTGGGGAGTGATTTCTTTAGGTTTGCCTTATTGAAGTCCCCAAGTCAAGTCAAGTTTATTCGTCACATACACATACGGGATGTGCAGTGAAATGAAGAGTGGCATTGCTCGCGGACTTTGTGCAAAAAACAAACAAACAAACAACCAACAAACTACAAACAGAATCACATGTTCTTTTTCATATTAAATATTGTGGGCGGTATTGTGGCACAGTAAGTTAGTAGAGTTAGTCCCTGGTGAGATAGGAGTTTACAGTCTGAATGGCCTCTGGGAAGAAACTCCTTCTCATCCTCTCCGTTCTCACAGTATGGCAACGGAGGCGTTTGCCTGACCGTAGCAGCTGGAACAGTCCGTTGCATGGGGTGGAAGGGGTCTCCCATTATCTTATTGGTTCTGGAGTTGCACCTCCTGATGTATAGTTCCTGCAGAGGGGCGAGTGAAGTTCCCACAGTGCTCTCTGCAGAGCCTTCCTGTCCTGGGCAGAGCAATTCCCAAATCAGATTGTAATATTTCCGGACAAGATGCTTTCCACAGCCGCAGAGTAGAAGCACTGGAGGATCCTCGGAGACACTCTGAATTTCCTCAATTGCCTGAGGTGGTAAAGGCACTGCCTTGCCTACTCACGAGTGCTGCAGCGTGCGATGTCCATGTCATATACTCAGAGATGTGGACTCCCAGGTATTTAAAACAGCTCACGCTATCCAGTATCCCCATTTATCCTCAATGGTGTGTACATCCTCAGATGATGTGCCGTCCTAAAGTCCTTCGTTTTTTTGATGTTCAAGAGGAGACTGTTGTCCTGACACCAGAGTGCCAGATCAGCTACCTCCTCCCGGTAGGCCTTCTCATCGTTGTCTGAGATCAGGCCCACCAGCACGGTGTCATCAGCAAACTTGATTATCGAGTTGAAGCTGAACCTAGCCATACAGTCATGTGTGTACAGGGAGTACAATAGGGGCCTGAGGACGCAACCCTGGGGGGATCCGGTGCTCAGGGTGAGGGACTTCGATGTATTCCCTCCCATCTTGACTACCTGGAACCTGGCGGTGAGAAAGTCCAGGACCCAGGCACACAGGGGTCTGTTGAGCCCTAAATCCAGTAGCTTCACGGCCAGTCTGGTGGGGACTATCGTGTTGAAGGCTGAACTGAAGTTATGAACAGCATCCTCATGTAGCCCCCCTTCTGGCTGTCAAGATGGGAGAGAGCGGTGTGCAAAACCTGGGAGACAGCATCGTTCGTGGATCTGTTCGGACGGTATGCAAATTGTAACGGGTCCATGTTGCGAGGGAGGAAGGCGCAGATGTGTTTCTTCACCAGCCTCTCAAAGCATTTCATGACTACCGAGGTGAGGGCCACCGGACGGTAGTCATTCAGACAGGCTGGGGAGGCATTCTTTGGTACAGGTACAATGGTGGATTTGTTGAAGCAGGCAGGGACTACGGACTTGTCCAGGGAGAGGTTGAATATTGTAGTGAGCACCGGAGCTAGCTGCGTAGCACAGGACTTAAGTACTTGCCCCGAGATGCCATCGGGGCCTGCAGCTTTCCTCGTGTTCACCCGTGTCAGAGCCCTCCTCACATCGTGCTCGGACAGCGAGAATGTGTGCTCATTCCTCCCATCAGCTTCGTTAGCCAGCCCGCTGGCGGTATTATCGATAGTCAGCAGACCTGGGGTGGTGTTGCCCATCTCGAACCGAGCGTAAAAAGAGTTCAGGTCATCAGCTAGGGAGGTGCCTGCACTTGCGGATGAGGATGGGGTGCTCCGGTAGTTGGTTATAGTCCGTAGCCCCTGCCACAGGCGTCTGGTGTCCTGCTGCTCCATCTGTGACTCCATCTTGTCCCTGTACCTCCTTTTTGCGTCCTTCACCACCCTTCGCAGTCGATAGGACTCTACCTTGTAGACGTCCATGTTTCCTGATGCCAGGCCAGAGTTGTAGGCATCGGTGCGAGCATTCAAGGCAACACGAACGGACCTGTCTACCCAGGGTTTTTGATTCGGAAAGATGCTAACCCTCACCGTAGGGGCGATGTTGTCGGTTATTGTTGCAATGAAGTCCGTGACTGCTTCCGCGAACTCACTGACGTTGCTGGAACTTGCTTGGAGCATATTCCAGTCGACATCGCTCAGTGCATCTTGCAGCATGGCCTCTGACTGGTCGGACCACCGCTCTACGACCCTCGTCTCTACCGCTTCCCGAACTACTCTGTTTATACTCCAGCAGCAGGAAAATGGCAGCATGGTCAGATTTTCCTTGGGGAGGGAGTGAAATGGCCTTGTAGCCCTTCCGGAATGGCGTATAGCAGTGGTCCAATGTTCTTTCCCGCCTGGTGGCACACGTGATGTGTTGGTAGAAGTTCGGCATGACCTTCTTGAGATTTGATTTATTAAAATCTCCAGCCACCACCATAGCCGCATCCAGGTTCTTGTTTTGGTGTCGACATAGCACATCGTGTAGGGCCGATAGTGCCACGTCGGTGTCCGCATGTGGTGGAATGTAGACGGCTGTGACGATCACCGAGCCGAACTCCCGGGAAAGGTAGAATGGGCGGCATGAGATCGTCAGATGCTCCAGGTCCGGCGAGCAGGAACAGGAAAGCATCTTGATATTTCCAGGGTTGCACCAGTTATTATTGGTCATGAAGCAGACTTCTCCACCCTTGGATTTCCCAGATGCTTCTGTTCTTTCAGCACGATGGACAGTGAAGGACTCAGTTGGACAGATTACCTGATCCGGAATCAGTGGGGTCAGCCATGTTTCAGTCAGGCAGAGGATGTTGCAGTCCCTTATGTCCCGCTGGAATCTGATCCGCCCTGAGATCATCCAGCTTGTTTTCCAGGGACTAGACGTTCGCCAGAAGAATGCTGGATGGCATTGACCACCAGCAATGGTGGTAAATGCCTCGGGGTAAGACGTCTGGTGTTTGTTGACCACAGCGTGCAGCTCCTCCAGTGCCAGACGGACGTCTGCCTGGGGTGGGATGTAGACCGCGGTCAGGATGATGGAGGTGAATTCCCTCAGAAGGTAGAAGGGAAGGCACTTCACCACCAGATGTTCGAGGTGTAGAGAGCAGGAGTTGGACAGGACTGCCACGTCTGAGCACGACGCAGAGTTGACCAGGAGGCAGACGCCCCCTCCTCTCCCTTTCCCAGATGCCAGTGTACGGTCCGTGCGGTGGATGGAGAACCCTTCAGGCTGGACCGCTGAGTCTGGGGAGCTGAGGGTGAGCCATGTCTCTGTGAAACAGAATATTCCCTCAGCTCCCTTTGATAAAGCAGCCTTGCCCTTGTCCTCCACTTCATTTTCAAGGGACTGTACATTGGCCAGTAGGATAGTAGGGAGAGGGGACCAAAGTCCCCTGCACTTCAGTCTGACCTGAAGTTCTGTCCGCCGGTCACGTTTCTGGACACAATGGAGGCTTCCCCTTTGTTTCCAGGTACTGAGTTTACTGTACCTGCTGTTTCTGTGGACTCAGCGCTGGAACAGGGATTCCGTCGCAGACGGCAGCTCCAGCTCCTTCAAAGTCAGCAGCTGCAGCTTCATTGTTCCTGGGAGATCCAGCCCGTCGGCTCAGGAGGTCATCCCGGGGTTCCGAGGTACAGTACCTGGGTTCCTCAGTTGGGTCGGGTGATTTCCAGCAACCGTGCGAAAATTTAAAGTCTGGGGCTCCCGCAGCTGCAGGAGATCGCAAAATTGCGAGAGCCTTGAGGTGGCTTGCCTGAAACGGCACCATTTTCTGCTGTTTTCCTGATCCAGGTGAGTTGATTGAAGTTATATTTAAGCCTTCTAGGTTCTGGTGCTCCGCAAAATTCGCCGCAGGCAGGCGCCATCCGTATTCTTATCGCATTTCCGTACAAAATACGGAAAATCTATACTACCTGGCAGCTCTGCGTATGTGTTCCACTCCGACAGTCGCCGTTCCAGTCGCCAGGGTTTCAGCAACCGGCTACAGCTTGACAGTTGCCGGAAGTCGCATGAAAAATCGCCTGTGGGACAGGCCCATACGGCAGCGACACCGTGCTGCCCAGAGGGACTTTTATGCTTATCCTTGTATAGAGGCTCAATCAATTCCCCTCCAGCACCACACTTATTCACCTGACTGAATGCTTTCTAACACTGAATGTCTCCTTCACCTATTCAATTTTCCAAAATATACAGCTATGGGAACTCTCAAAGAGCTGAGCCCATTTCTTTGTGGAACATATAGAACATCCCTTGTTTCAGTTTGATGCAGGACTTTTTCTCAAGTGTTTCTCCAGTACATTGATAACTATTTGATGTTGTTTATGCACCTGTATAGGTAACAAAACCTCTGTTACATAAGATATTAATTTCCATCTATGTTCACACAGGCCATAATCTAAACGTATGTCCTGTAAGGATTCCTTTCTTCCACGTTCTTTATTGCAAATGTATTTGTTGTCATTGATTTTCTATACCAGACCGCATGAAGAATTTTCCATAAACGGATTAACCTTCCACCCCTTCATAATTGATAAGGTTTTCAACTACATCTCTATATTTCCTACATCTGCCTTTTCACCATCTCTCCTACCAGCCAGACTAAGGAATGGTTCCCCCTGTCCTTTGTTCTCACATTCCATCTTGCCAAATCCCACATTAAATACACCCTATTTTCCAATTTTTCATCTACATTAAAGAACTTGCACCACCAGACACACCAACTCTCCTTTCAACATTCGGAAGAGATTGCTTCCTTTGTAACTGGCTAATCCATTCTTTGAGCTATACCAAACATTCCTGTTCTGCTCATAAAACAGCAGGAAATGTAACACAAAAAGCTGGAGAAACTCAGCGGGTGCAGCAGCATCTAAGGAGCGAAGGAGATAGGCGACGTTTCGGGTCGAGACCCTTCTTCAGACTGGTCAGGGATCAGGGAAACGAGAGATATAGACGGTGATGTGGAGAGATAAAGAACAATGAATGAAAGATATGCAAAAAAGTATCGATGATAAAGGGAACAAGCCATTGTAAGCTGTTTGTGATGTGAAAATGAGAAGCTAGTGCGACTAGGGTGGGGGAGGGAGATAGAGATAGAGGGAATGCCAGGGCCCGAGGGCTGAGGGAGAGGTGGGAGGGGGAGGAAACAGCAGGGGTTAACAGAATTGAGAAAATTCAATGTTCAAGCCCAAAGGATGCAGGCTCCCCAAGCGGAATATGAGGTGCTGTTCCTCCAACTTGCGGTGTTGCTCACTCTGGCCATGGAGGATGCCCAGGACCGAGAGGTCGGATACGGAATGGGAGGGGGAGTTGAAGTGCTGAGCGACCGGGAGGTCGGGTTGGTTTTTGCGGACCGAGCTGAGGTGTTCGGCTTGTTCCCTTTATCATCGATACTTTTTTGTATATCTTTCATTCATTGTACTTTATCTCTCCACATCACCGTCTATATCTCTCGTTTCCCTGATCCCTGACCAGTCTGAAGAAGGGTCTCGACCCGAAACGTCGCCTATCTCCTTCGCTCCTTAGATGCTGCTGCACCCGCTGAGTTTCTCCAGCTTTTTGTGTAACCCTCGATTCTCCAGCATCTGCAGTTTCTTCGTTAACACAGGAAATGTAACACCTCTTGTTTATCTGTCTACACCTGCTGCTCGACTTCCAACCACAGATAGTACTGTTATAACAGGGCTCTCACTTAACTTAGTCACTTAGTCCTTGCTTTCTCCCTCCTTTCCCCTTCCCCCCCCCACCCCCATTCCCAGTTCTCCCGACCCGAAACATCGCCTATTCGATCGCTCCATATATGCTGCCTCACCCGCTGATTTTCTCCAGCTTTTTTGTCTACCACCCATTCACACAAGTTCTGTTATCCCATTTTCCTCACCCACTCCCTACACATTAGGGGCAATTTTACAGGGACAAGTTAACCGACAAAGCCAATGCGTCTTTGGGATGTGGGAGGAAACCCACATGCTTGCAGGGAGAATGTGGAAATTCAACACACAGTGCCCGAGGACAGGATCGAACACAGATCTCTGGCGTGTGAGGCAGCAAGTCTACCAGCTGTGCCACTCACTATATTTTGTTTTCCAACACACAAAAAATTATACGTTGATAACTTTGGCTTCTAAAAAAAGAAACTATTCATTTTAAGTCTTACATTTAAGTCACGCTATGTCCCCCTTTACACCTACTGTATGTTTTAATACAGTTCAAGACTACGGGGCAGTACATTGGACATAAAGTTGCTGCCTAAAAGTGCCAGAGACCCAGAATTGATCCTGAATATGGGTGCTGTCTGTATGGAGTTTGCTCCTTTTCCCTTTGGGTTTTCTCCGGGCGCTTGTTTCCTTCCACATTCCAAAGGTGTGCAGGAACTTTTTTCAGACCCAATTTAAAGGTAATATTTTCCTTTTGTCCAGAGTTTCTGTCTGACCTGTTGAGTTATTCCAGCTTTTTGTGTCTATCTTCGGTTTTGAACCAGCATCTGCAGCTCCTTCCTACACACATGATACTATACGATAGAACTTGTGCGGGTGATCGATGATCGGCGTGAACTCGGGGGGACGAAGGTCCTGTTTCCGCGCTGTATCTTTAAATTAAACTAAAAACACTAAAACCAGAGGGAGTCTAAAGAAGGGTCTCTAACCGAAACGTCACCCGATTATTTCTATCCGGAGATGCTGGCTGCTCCATGGAGTTCCCCCGCAGAATTAAAGTATGGAATAGTCTTCACCCTACCACAGTTACCCAACCAGACGCAATTAAATTTAAGGTAGACAAAAAATATGGAGAAACTCATCGGGTGAGGCAGCATCTATGGATCGAAGGAAATAGGCGACGTTTCACGTCGAGACCCTTCTTCAGACTGATGTGCGGTTGGAGAGGGGAGGTGCAGGAAGAAGAAAGGAAGAGGCGGAGACAGTGGGCTGTGGGAGAGCTGGGATGGGGAGGGGTAAGAGGGAGAAAGCAAGGACTACCTGATATTGGAGAAGTCAATGTTCATACCGCTGGGGTGTAAACTGCCCAAGCGAAATATGAAGTGCTGCTCCTCGAATTTACGGTGGGCCTCACTCTGGCCATGGAGGAGGCCCAGGACAGAAAGGTCAGATTCGGAATGGGAGGGGGAGTTGAAGTGCTGAGCCATCGGGAGATCAGGTCGGTTATTGCGAACCGAGCGGAGGTGTTGGGCGAAGCAATCGCCAAGCCTATGCTTGGTCTCACGATGTAGAGCAGCTGACACCTAGAGCAGCGGATGCAATAGATGAGGTTGAAGGAGGTGCAGGTGAACCTCTGCCACACCTGGAACGACTGCTTGGATCCTTGGATGGAGTCAAGGGGGGAGGTAAAGCAACAAGTGTAGCATTTCCTGCGGTTGCAAGGGAAAGTGCCAGGAGAGGGGGTGGTTTGGGACAAATTGACCAGGGGGTTAGAGGAAGCGGTCTCTGCGGAAAGCCGAAAGGGGAGGAGATGGGAAGATGTGGCCAGTGGTGGGATCCCATGGGAGGTGGAGAAAATGTTGGAGGATTATCTGTGGTAAGTGACGGCTGGCAGGGTGGAAGGCGAGGACACGGGGGACTCTGCTCTTGTTACATGGGGGATGGGGAGTGAGAGCAAAGTTACGGGGTAGAGAAGACACCCTGGTGAGAGCCTCATCTATAGTGGACGAGGGGAACCCCCGTTCCATAAAGAATGAGGACATCTCCGATGCCCTGGTTTGTAAACCAGTGGTGGGAAGTTTAAGGTAGCTCTTTTTTTCCCCCCCAAGAACCCTTTTTTGCTTAAATCCACCCTCCCCCACCTCCAGTTTCAATTCCATTTGGAATATTTTTGGAGGACCAGGAAACCAAGAAGCAAGAGTTACTCTAGCTCCAGGGAGTGATTCTGCGTTGGGCTTCAGTGGTCGCGGCAAGCGGACAGCAATGGCTGCCAGATCTCCACATTGCAAAGGGAGAAAGTGATCGGCGCCGATCAATGACCGTGGCAGTGCGCATGTGCAGGGCGGCAGATGATGTGCTGGCCGTGGTTGTGCGCATGTGCAGGGGAAGGATGTGCTGGCCGTGGCAGTGCGCATTTGCAGGGCAGCCGAGGATGTGCTGGCTGTGGCGATGCGCATGTGCAGGATGAGGAGCAGCGGAGAGCGGAGACTCCACGGCCCGGACACGGATGGCAGGCAGAGAGTGACAGAGCAAAATGCAAGCCGGGCAAAATGACACAGCTTTTAGGTTGCCCAGCGGGACTTTAGGTGGCCATTGGCAACCGTTAATTTTGAGCCCTGCTATAATGCAATAGTTCCATTCCCTAGGAACATTGTGTTATAGGAAAACAATCACACGAGAGAAACAATTCTGTCAATTCTAGGGAAAGGGGATCGTATTTCTGACATTTATTATTATTTAAGATTTCCGGCGATGCTTTTAAAAAATGTTCTGTTGTTCATGGCTGTGTTGTTCACAGTTCTAAATATCTCTGTCACATTCCCCCAGTATCTTCTCTGTTCCAAGCACAACCATCAGCTTCCACAGTACTTTCATATCTGGAATAATTTAAGTGAATCAGTTCTGTACCCTTCTGACCATCTTCTAAATTTCCTAAGATGCAGTGACTTGAATTGGACATAATAATCATATTATGTTGACTCCATTGTAACGATATCCTTAGTGTTCTCCAACTTGCATCTTTTTAGAATTATGCCCTCTAGTTTATGATGCCTGTCATCCTACCCAGCCACGGGAAGCATTCCAATTGAACTACAATTTCATCTGTCATATATCTGCCCATTATGTGTCAGTCTGTCCCTATACACTTGAGGACTATTACTCTTCTTCACTTCAGAAAATCAAATTAGCATTCATTAGCAAACTTCAATTCGGACAGTTTTAACACAGAATTAAAATGATTTGCATGCAATGAACACAGGAGAACCCTCAACTATGGCAAATAATGGGTCTGGCCTTTCATTTCACTTGTATCATTCCAAGTCATAGAACAGTTTATCTAATAGAACATCAGTTCAACGATAATTTGCAAAAAAAAAAAATCAGTCCTGCAGGAAAAATACATTAGATCCATTGCAGCGAGATTTCATGAGCAGACTGTCAAAGTGATCTGCCAGAATGGTTCACCACCAAACTTTCAAACCACCACCTAGACCTGGTGTCAGTGAGAAATGCCCTTCCACAGGGCCACAACCCATGATGGCGGAACTTGAAATAAATAATTACCAATCCCCTTAGAGCACGTCTATTGCCAAGAAGATCTTGGAAGAAATAAAGGCATTTGTCAAGATTCATCCTGAACAGTTAGAGTCAGAGTTATACAGTGTGGAAACAGTCCCTTCGGCCCAACTTGCCCACACCGGCTAACAATGTCCCAGCTACACAAATCCACTTGCCTGCACTTGGTCCATATCCCTCCAAACCTGTCCTATGCATGTACCTGTCTAACTGTCTCTTAAACGAGGGATAGTCCCAGCCTCAACTACCTCCGCTGGCAGCATGTTCCATACATAAGTTACTCCTCGGAACCCTATTAAATATTTTCCCCTTCACCATGAACCTATTTCCTCTGGTCCTCGATTCCCGTACACCTACCCAATCTATTCCTCTCATGATTTTGTACACCTCTATAAGTTCATCCCTCATCCTCCTGCGCTCCAAGGAATAGAAACCCAGCCTACTGAACCTCTCCCTACACATAGAAACATAGAAAATAGGTGCAGGAGTAGGCCATTCGGCCCTTGAGCCTGCACCGCCATTCAATATGACCATGGCTGATCATCCAACTCGGTATCCTGTACCTGCCTTCTCTCCATACCCCCTGATCCCTTTAGCCACAAGGGCCATATCTAACTCCCTCTTAAATATAGCCAATGAACTGGCCTCAACTACCTTCTGTGGCAGAGAATTCCACAGATTCACCACTGTGTAAAAAATGTTTTTCTCATCTCAGTCCTAAAAGACTTCCCCCTTATCCTTAAACTGTGATCGCGTGTTCTGGACTTCCCTAACATCGGGAACAATCTTCCTAGCCTATCCAACCCCTTAAGAATTTTGTAAGTTTCTATAAGATCCCCCTCAATCTTCTAAATTCTAGTGAGTACAAGCCAAGTCTATCCAGTCTTTCCTCATATGAAAGTCCTGACATCCCAGGAATCAGTCTGATGAACCTTCTCTGTACTCCCTTTATGGCAAGAATGTCTTTCCTCAGATTTGGAGACCAAAACTGTACGCAATATTCCAGGTGTGGCCTCACCAAGACCCTGTACAACTGCAGTAGAACCGCCAGCTCCTATACTCAAATCCCTTTGCTATGAATGCTAACATACCATTGGCTTTCTTCACTGCCTGCTGCACCTGCATGCCTACTTTCAATGATTGGTGTACCATGACACCCAGGTCTCGTTGCATCTCCCCTTTTCCTAATTTGCCGCCATTCAGATAATAGTCTGCCCTCCTGTTTTTGGAAAGTGGTGAAATCATTGGACAAAGTCAGCATGGATTTACGAAAGGTAAATCATGTCTGACGAATCTTATAGAATTTTTCGAGGATGTAAGTAGTAGAGTGGATGTCAGGACTTTCATATGAGGAAAGACTGGATAGACTTGGCTTGTACTCACTAGAATTTAGAAGACTGAGGGGAGATCTTATAGAAACTTACAAAATTCTTAAGGGGTTAGATAGGCTAGGAAGATTGTTCCCGATGTTGGGGAGGTCCAGAACAAGGGGTCACAGTCTAAGGATAGGGGGGAATTCCTTTAGGACCGAGATGAGGAAAACATTTTTCACACAGAGAGTGGTGAATCTGTGGAATTCTCTACCACAGAAGGCAGTTGAAGCCAGTTCATTGGCTATATTTAAGAGGGAGTTAGATGTGGCCTTGTGGCTAAAGGGATCAGGGGGTATGGAGAGAAGGCAGGTACAGGATACTGAGTTGGATGATCAGCCATGATATTGAATGGCGGTGCAGGCTCAAAGGGCCGAATGGCCTACTCCTGCACCTATTTTCTATGTTTCTATGTTAATCCATTCAATTTACCTAACACCACTTCCCGACTAACCAGGATTTCACTCAGTTCCTCCATCTCATTTGACCCCCGGTCCCCTGCGGTTTCCAGCAGATTATTTATGTCTTCCTTAGTGAAGACAGAACCAAAGTACGTATTCAATTGGTCTGCCATGTCCTTGTTTCCCATGATCAATTCACCTGTTTCTGACTACAAGGGATCTACATTTGTTTTAACTAATCTTTTTCTCTTCACATATGTATAAAAACTTTTGCAGTCAATTTTTATGTTCCCTGCCAGTTTTCTTTCATAATCTATTTTCCCTTTCCTAATTAAGCCCTTTGTCCTCCTCTGCTGGACTCTGAATTTCTCCCAGTCTGCTGGCAGGCTGCTTTCTCTGGCTAATCTGTATGCTTCATCTTTTGTTTTGATACTATCCCTGATTTCCCTTGTTATCCACGGATGCACTACCTTCCCTGATTTATTCTTTTGCCAAACTGGGATGAACAATTGGGTAGAGGGTATACCTCACACCCTTTAGTCCTGGCAACATCCTTGTAAATCTTTTCTGGACCTTTTCAAGGTTGACAATATTTCTGAACCTTTTCAAGCTTGACAAGCTTGAGAGAGTTGGATTGAGGTCTAGGGGTTAGTGGAGTCAAGGGGAGAAGGCAGGCACGGGTTATTGATAGCGGACGATCAGCCATGATCACAATGAATGGCGGTGCTGGCTCGAAGGGCCGAATGGCCTCCTCCTGCACCGATTTTCTACGTTTCTATGTAATATCTTTCCAAAACATGGTGCCCAGAACTGAACACAATATTCTAAATGCGGAATACAGCAACACCTCAAATGATGGCAACATGGCCTCCCAACTTCTATACTCAATACTCTGACTGATGAAGGCCAATGTGCCAAAAGCCTTTTTGAACACCCTGTCTACCTGCGACTCATCCTTCAAAGAATCATGCATCTCGCTCCCAGATCCCTCTGCTCTACAACACGCCCCAGAGGCCCACCATGTTCTGTGTATGTCCTGCCTTTGTTAGACATCCCAAAATGCTATACCTCACACTTCTCTAGTCACAGTCCTCCAGTCCGAGAAGCAACCTTCCACCATCACCCTCTGCTTCCTTCCATGGAGCCAATTTGCTATCCATTCAGCTATCTCTCCTTGGATCCCATGCGATCTAATCTTCCAGAGCAGTCTACCATGCGGAACCTTGTTGAATCTCTTTCTGAAATCCATGTACGCATCTACAGATCTGTCCTCATCAGCCTTTTTGGCAAGTCTTCAAAAATATCAATCAGATTTGTGAGACATGACCTCCCACGTACAAAACCATGCTAACTATCCCTAATCAGACCTTGCCCATCCAAATGCCTGTATAACCTGTCCCTCAGAATACTCTCTAGTAACTTTCCAACTACAGATGTTAAGCTCACCGGCCTATAGTTCCCAGCATTTTTTCCCTGCAGCTCATTTGCCAGTCTTTCGGCAGCTCTCCTGCATTTAAGGACGACTCATAAATTTCAACCAGGGCTCCCACAATTCCCTCTCTAGTTTCCCGCAACGTCCTCGGATAGATCTGATCAGGCCCTTGAGATTTGTCTACCTTCATACAATATAGTACCTCCAAATTGCGGCGTACAGATGCAAATAAATAAATTATGGGTCTTTGTCCCAAACATTATGGAAGCAGCATCTCATGTTGACATGTCGTACCGATAAGCAAACTGATGCAGATCCAGGCACTTTCTGAGCAGAAGTTGATTCCTGCCATAACTAACCTCTCAGAGTACTTTATTATGCAGAGCTCTCGCTTAACTTTTTTTCCCTGTTGCCAGCCAGGCAACCTTGACAGCTTTTTAGGTTGCCAAATGACAATTTAGGTGGTCATTAGGTGGTTTGCATGACGCGTGCGATAATGTGCTCGGACGAAGTGCGTAGTTACCAGTCGGAATTATACTCAATGAAGCATTCAGATATTATGTTCAAGAAGGAACTACAGATGCCGGAAAATCGAAGGTAGACAAAAGTGCTGGAGAAACTCAGCGGGTGCAGCAGCATCTATGGAGTGAAGGAAATAGGCAACGTTTCAGGCCGAAACCCATCAGTCTGAAGAAGGGTTTCGGCCCGAAACGTTGCCTATTTCCTTTGCTCCATAGATGCTGCCGCATCCGCTGAGTTTCTCCACCACTTTTGTCTACATTCACATATTATTTCTGCTTCAAATAACTCACAAACTAAACATATTCACCAATCAAGACATGATATATACCACAGTGACATGCAGCAAAATTATAATGCGGTATCTCAACTCTTTTTACACATTGCAATGAATGCAATTTCTATTAGTTTTTTCCACTTCCAAACAAAACTGTGGTTGGATTATTCAGCATATGATCAACCTGTGTCAATAAATCCTGGACCATGGTAACATATATGCTTAACTATGCACACTACAGATTGATGCAAGCACGTTTTCTGCGAAGGAATGAAAATTACTATGACATGGCCATAGCATGGGTCGTTATTGCTATTGGCACAGAAACATAGAAATTAGGTGCAGGAGTAGGCCATTCGGCCCTTCGAGCCTGCACCGTCATTCAATATGATCATGGCTGATCATCCAACTCAGTATCCCATACCTGCCTTCTCTCCATACCCCCTGATCCCCTTAGCCACAAGGGCCATATCTAACTCCCTCTTAAATATAGCCAATGAACTGGCCTCAACTACCCTCTGTGCCAGAGAGTTCCAGAGACTCACAACTCTCTGTGTGAAAAAAGTCTTTCTCATCTCAGTCTTAAAGGATTTCCCCTTATCCTTAAGCTGTGATCCCTTGTCCTGGACTTCCCCAACATCGGGAACAATCTTCTTGCATCTAGCCTGCCCAACCCCTTAAGAATTTTGTAAGTTTCTATAAGATCCCCTCTCAATCTCCTATATTCTAGAGAGTATAAACCAAGTCTATCCAGTCTTTCTTCATAAAACAGTCCTGACATCCCAGGAATCAGTCTGGTGAACCTTCTCTGCACTCCCTCTATGGCAATAATGTCATATTTGGAGACCAGAACTGTACGCAATACTCCAGAAACACTCGCTTCCCACATAATTTATGCATAACAAAATATACAGGTTGCAAGGACATTTCTATAGGCATGTTATGATAATAGCTGTTAAAACCGACTATACCCATCTGACAGGTTAAACATTACACAAACTGACAAGAGATGGCCAAAGGACATAACTGCAGCAAATGTTCTTTTGGTAATATGTTTCAAGGTGTCAAAACAAATAATAACATTGGGAATTAAAATACATTTGATTGCATTCCGTTATCAAACATAGTCAATGTTCGCTCTGAAGACCATGAAGCACAATAGGGTCGGGGGGTGTGTGAATCAGTGCGGGGTGGATAGATGGGGGGGGAGTTTGAGAAGGCAATCGGTGCGGAATGGATGGATTGAGGCAGGAGAGATCAAAGAAACATAGAAATTAGGTGCAGGAGTAGGCCATTCGGTCCTTCGAGCCTGCACCGCCATTCAATATGATCATGGCTGATCATCCAACTCAGTATCCCGTACCTGCCTTCTCTCCATACCCTCTGATCCCCTTAGCCACAAGGGCAACATCTAACTCTTAAATATAGCCAATGAACTGGCCTCAACTACCCTTTGTCACAGAGAGTTCCAGAGACTCACCACTCTCTGAATTGTGTAAGTTTCTATAAGATCCCCTCTTAAACTCCTAAATTCTAGAGAGTATAAACCAAGTCTATCCAGTCTTTATTCATCCGACAGGCCTGACATCCCAGGAATCAATCTGGTGAACCTTCTCTGCACTCCCTCTATGGCAATAATGTCCTTCCTCAGATTTGGAGACCAAAACTGAACGGAATACTCCAGGTGTGGTCTCACCAATAGTCTGCTTTCCTGTTTTTGCCACCAATGTGGATAACCTCACATTTATCCACATTATACTGCATCTTCCAAACATTTGCCCACTCACCCAGCCTATCCAAGTCACCTTGCAGCCTCCTAGCATCCTCCTCACACCTAACACTACCCCCCAGCTTAGTGTCATCCGCAAAGTTGGAGATATTGCCTTCAATTACCTCATCCAGATCATTAATATATATTGTAAATAGCTGGGGTCCCAGCACTGAGCCCTGCAGTACCCCACTAGTCACTGCCTGCCATTGTGAAAAGGACCCGTTTACTCCTCTTTGCTTCCTGTTTGCCAGCCAGTTCGCTATCCACATCAATACTGAACCCCCAATGCCGTATGCTTTACGTTTGTATACTAATCTCTTATGTGGGACCTTGACGAAAGCCTTCTGGAAGTCCAGATATACCACATCCACTGGTTCACCCTTATCCACGCTACTAATTACATCCTCGAAAAACTCCACAAGATTCGTCAAACATGATTTACCTTCCGTAAATGCATGCAGACTTTGTCCAATGATTTCACCACTTTTCAAATGTGCTGCTATCCCATCTTTAATAACTGACTCTAGCAGTTTCCCCACTACCGATGTTAGACTAAATGGTCTGTAATCCCCCGTTTTCTCTCTCCCTCCCTTCTTAAAAAGAGGCGTTACGTTTGCTACCCGCCAATCCTCAGGAACTACTCCAGAACCTAAAGAGTTTTGAAAGATTATCACTAATGCATCCACTATTTCCTGAGCTACTTCCTTAAGTACTCTGGGATGCAGCCTATCTGGCCCTGGGGATTTATCGGCCTTTAATCTATTCAATTTACCCAACACCACTTCCCGACTAACCTGGATTTCACTCACTTCCTCCTTTGACCCGCGGTCCCCTGCTATTTCCGGCAGATTATTTATGTCTTCCTTAGTGTATACGGAACCAAAGTAGTTTTTCAATTGGTCCGCCATATCCTTTTTCCCCATGATCAACTCACCTGTTTCTGACTGCAAGGGACCTACATTTGTTTTAACTAATCTCTTTCTCTTCACATATCTATAAAAACTTTTGCAGTCAGTTTATGTTCTCTGCCAGTTTTCTTTCATAATCTATTTTTCCTTTCCTAATTAAGCCCTTTGTCCTCCTCTGCTGGTCTCTGAATTTCTCCCAGTCCTCTGGTATGCTGCTATTTCTGGCTACTTTGTACGCATCATCCTTTGCTTTGATACTATCCCTGATTTCCCTTGTTATTCACGGATGCACTACCTTCCCCGATTTATTCTTTTGCCAAACTGGGATGAACAATTTTTGTAGTTCATCCATGCAGTCTTTAAATGTCTTCCATTGTGTATCCACCGTCAACCCTTTTAGAATTAATTGCCAGTCAATCTTGGCCAATTCACGTCTCATACACTCAAAGTTACCTTTCTTTAAGTTCAGAACCATTGTTTCTGAATTAACAATGTCACTCTCCATCCTAATGAAGAACTCAACCATATTATGGTCACTCTTGCCCAAGGGGGCACGTGCAACAAGACTGCTAACTACCCCTTCTGCATTACTCAAAACCCAGTCTAAAATAGCCTGCTCTCTCGTTGGTTCCTCTACATGTTGATTTAGATAACTATCCCGCATACATTCCAAAAAATCCTCTTCCTCAGCACCCCTGCCAATTTAATTCACCCAATCTACATGTAGATTGAAGTCACCCATTATAACTGCTTTGCCTTTGTCGCACACATTTTTAATTTCCTGTTTGATACCATCCCCAACTTCACTGCTACTGTTAGGTGGCCTGTACACAACACCCACCAGTGTTTTCTGCCCCTTAGTGTCTTGCAGCTCTACCCATACCGATCCCACATCCTCCAAGCTAATGTCCTTCCTTTCCATTGCGTTAATCTCCTCTCTAACCAGCAACGCTACCCCAACTCCTTTTCCTTTCTCTCTATCCCTCCTGAATATTGAATATCCCTGGATGTTCAGCTCCCAGCCTACGTCACCCTGGAGCCATGTCTCCGTGATCCCAACTATATCATAATCATTAATAGCTATCTGCACGTTCAACTCGTCCACCTTATTACGAATACTCCTTGCATTGAGACACAAAGCCTTCAGGCTTGTCTTTACAACGCTCTTATCCCTTATACAATTATGCTGAAAAGTGGCACTTTTTGATTTTTGCCCTGGTTTTGTCTGCCTGCCACTTTTACTTTTCACCTTGCTACCTATTGCTTCTACCCTCATTTTACACCCACCTGCCTCTCTGCTCTTGTACCCATCCCCCTGCCACATTAGTTTAAATCCTCCCCAAGTGTGGTCAGTATGGGATGGATGGGGGGGGGGGGAGATCAGTACAGGGTGAATGGGAGGATCAGTACAGGATGAATGTAGACAAAAATGCTGGAGAAATTCAGCGGGTGAGGCAGCACCTAAGGAGCTAAGGAAATAGGCAACGTTTTGGGTCAAGACCCTTCTTCAGACTGTCCCCCCCATTCTTCTTGAATGGGGGGGGGGTCAGTACAGGATGGATGGGGGGGGGGGTCAACACAGGATGAATGGGTGGAATCAGTATAGGATAAATGGGGGGGGGGGGGGGGTCAGGACCATGTGGATCAGAAGTCTGTGCAGGATGAATGGGGGGGATTACTACAGGATGAATGAGGGGATCAGTATAGGATGAATGGGGGCCCAGTACGGGATGAATGAGGGGATCAGTACAGACGAATGGGAGATCAGTAAAAGATGAATGGGGAGATCATTACAGGATGGATGGGGGGATTGGTGCAGGGTTAATGGAGGGTGGGTCAGTACAGGATGAATGGGTGGCTCAGTGCAGTATGAATGGGGGGAGAAGTGCAGGATGGATGGGAAGGGGGGGCAGTGCAGGGTAAACGGGAAGGGGGGGGTCAGTACAGGATGAATTGGGGGACCAGTGTAGGATGGATGGAGGATGGGGGGGTCGCAGGAGAATCGATGCGAGGTGGGTAGGGTGATGAATAGATGGGGGGGGGGATTGATTGGGGAGGGGAGCACAGGGAATGTCAGTGAGGACTGAATAGAGGAGGGAATGGGGATCAGTGCGGTATGGAGAGGAGTGGTCCCAGGATAAGAGGGGAGGAGGGGGGCGTACAAGAGAGAGAGAGAGAGAGAGAGAGAGAGAGAGGGGGGGGAAGGGGCAGAGGAGGTGGAGAGGAAGGAAGGTCAGCGCTCCTCGGACATCATTGCTCCGCTGCCTTGGCCATCCCTGTCCAACGCCAAAGTGCCGCCGCCAAAGGGGGAGGCGGGTGGGATCTCCTCGCCACGGTGCAGCTCAAAGATCCTATAGCTCCGCCGCCTCCTCCTCCCGCACTCTGCCCGGCGGATGGAGACCTCCCTCCTCTCCTCCAGGCCATACTGCTGCAAATCCACCAACGGCGATTTCAAAACAACCCCTCTAAAATCAACAAACAGGATCCTCGCATAGGTCCCCTGGGTGCTGTAGGATGAAGTGCAGGCCCAGGTTGACTGCATCATCCACAGATCTATTGGCCCGATATGCAAACTGCATAGGATCCAGCAGGGGGATAGTGATATTTTTCAGCTTGGCCAGCACAAGCCTTTCAGGCCTGTAGTTAAGACAAGTAATCCTTGCCTTTTTGGGTACAGGGACAATAGTGGAGACTTTGAAGCAGGCCGGGACAGTACATGTTTGCAGGGAATGGTTGAAAATGTCTGTATAGACCGGTGCCAGCTGTCTGGCACAGAGCTTAAGAGAAGAGGGGGAAACATTGTTAGGTCCTGGTTTGTCTTCTGAAAAGCCTCTCCACTTTCTCTATTTTTATTGTTGATATTCGATACGTGATGTTGTGCAGCACAGAGGGTGTGAGTGATTGGGTGTGAAGTGGTGATTGAAGGGGGGTGAGTGTAGAAGGGCCCAGTCTTTGCAGACTGTGGCTTCTAGGCTTCTATCTTAGCAGTGCCTCCATGAATACCATCTAGTTGTACTTACATTCACCATAATAAAGTACTCCAAGAGGTTGGTTACAGCAGGAATCAACTTCTTCTCAGAAAGTGCCTTGATCTGCATTGTTTTGGTTATCGGTACATTTTGGTTTCACCATGTAGAAATTACAGCTGTGTTTATACTTAGTCCACCCCATTTCAGGGCACCCTAATGTTTGGCTTCATCAGTGTTTGTAGTTGCTCAGGTGTGTTTAATTGCCTCCTTAATGCAGGTAAAAGAGAGCTCTCGGCACCTAGTCTTTCCTCCAGTCTTTCCATCGCCGTTGGAAACTTTTATTGCTGTTTATCAACATGAAGACCAAAGTTGTGCCAATGAAATTCAAAAAGCCATTATGAGACTGAGAAACAAGAAAAATACTTAGCCAAACCTTAGGATTACCAAAATCAAATGTTTGGAACATCATTAGGAAGAAAAAGAGCACGGGTGAGCTTACTAATCGCAAAGGGACTGGCAGGCCAAGGAAGACCTCCACAGCTGAAGATTGAAGAATTCTCTCTATAATAAAGAAAAATCCCCAAACACCTCTCCGACAGATCAGAAACACTCGCCATGAGTCAGGTGTGGATTTGTCAATGACCACTGTCTGCAGAAGACTTCATGAACAGAAATACAGAGGCTACACTGCAAGATGCAAACCACAGGTTAGCCATAAAAATAGGGTGGCCAGGTTACAGTTTGCCAAGAAGTATTTAAAAGAGCAACCACAGTTCTGGAAAAAGGTCTTGTGGACAGGCGAGACGAAGATTAACTTATATCAGAGTGATGACAAGAGCAAAGTGTGGAGGAGAGAAGGAACTGCCCAAGATCCAAAGCATATCACCTCATCTGTGAAACACTGTGATCAGGAGTGTTATGGCCTGGGCATGTATGGCTGGCGAAGGTACTGGCTCACTTATCTTCATTGCATAATGAATTCTGAAGTGTACAGACTCATCCTATCAGCTCAAGTTCAAACAAAACTCATTGGCCGGCGGTTCATTCTACAGCAAGACAATGGTCCCAAACATACTGCTAAAGCAACAAAGGAGTTTTTCAAAGCTAAAAAGTGGTCAATTCTTGAGTGGCCAAGCCAATCACCCGATCTAAAATGAGGAGGGGGCGGGGGGGGGGGGGGGGGCAGGGAGAGAGAGAGAGAGAGAGAGAGAGAGAGAGAGAGAGAGAGAGAGAGAGAGAGAGAGAGAGAAAGAGAGAGGGGGAGGGGGAGAGGGAGAGAACACAACTGAAAAAAATCACATCCAAATTGATGGGAATTCTTCAGGGAAAAAAGCATTAAAAATGAATCCCCAAAAATCATCGAAACATCACCTGTCTGTTCCCTCCCCAGATTCTACTGATTAATTCGCAGCACAGAAGCTGTCTGAACTGCCGAGTTCTTCCAGCACTTTTTGCATTTGTTCAAGATTCCAGTATCTGTAGTCTAATCTCAAGTAATCCTGATGATTCTTTTTTCAGATATAAGAGCTGATCATTCTATACAAAACAGTCCTCTTAATGTGAAATATTAATACTTCAGTGTAATTTTTTAATTAGTGTATCCAAACAGTTTAGTCTGTACTACAAATTTAACATTTTTGGCCAGAAATGGCAAATGTAATGATTAAATCACATGTTAATGCATAGGCAAGATTAAATACCAAATTACTGCAATCAAAAACAAAGACCGCACCCTGATCCAAAGTATTGCTAATCAGCCGTTAACATTTGATTTTTTTTTTATTTTGGATATGTTTCAGTGCATCCAAGTTCAACTTCCACTGATGCTCATGCTCAGACAATATAAAAAAAACACCTGGAAATGTTTCCTTGGTGTTGCATTAAAAATGGAATACTACAGTAATTACACATTATAGTTATGGTTTTGTTAAGAAGAAACTGATGATCATGCTCAGAACTGTAATTCTTGGAAATTTTCTAGCTGATGGGTGGGGTGTCCTCTTTTTCCAACCCCACCTCTCACTCCCATGCATATTTGCTCCAAATAGACTCAAGCTCATCCAAAACTCTCTAAACCATTACATGACAAATTTATTAGCTTTATCTGGTTGGTCTAATTCAATAGACAATGGACAATAGGTGCAGGAGTAGCCATTCGGCCTGTCGAGCCAGCACCGTCAATCACTGTGATCATGGCTGAGCATCCACCATCAACACCCAGTTGAGCAAAGTATCAATTTGAATACTCTCATTTGCCTCGTATCTATCTGTAGCCTTCTCCATTTCCAGAATCCACCCAGATTTGAGCTCCTTCAGTTTTGAATATCTTCAATGTTAAGAGCATGACCTTTACTTACCATTTCTTAAGCTGTTCTGGTGACAAATTTCAGAACAGCTACACTAAAAACTCAATTTTCTTTCCTCTGTTAAAAACCTTGTTAAAGCCTACCACTGACAAACATTTAAGCAATCTATCCCAACACATCTTTATGCAGCTCTGTATCATAACACCACTTTGTGCTTCCTGAGGATGTTTTAGTATGTTAAAGATGAAATATAATTACAAGATGTTGGATTAAGAGAAGCCTGCGGTTCCATCCACATCACTTTGATAGGATAGCCCTCGAAATAGACGGAGTACTTAAAAACGTCAAGTTGTGCAAATGCACATGACTGGTCTGTAGAAGTTTAGAAACTTACAGATGGAGCCATTTGGCATATCATGTCTGTGCTGAATCCTGCCAAATTTCACTTTTCAGCAGTTTATTCATTGTTTTCAAGTTTAAGTCTATAATCGTTTTAAAAGTTTCTATCTATAATACTCAACTACAGACCCAAGTATTCTTCGTGGAAAAACTCATAAATAATTTCAGATGTGTCATCCTAGTTTCTGCCAAGGGAAGAATGTGCATCTACTAAAAAATAGTCCCCTCTTGAATCTGACCTCAGCCTCCTCTTGTCCTTGGGTAAAAATGTAACCTATTCATTAATCTTTCCACACAGCAACAATCCCTTGCAAGGTGCACATGCCAGTGGCAATTCTCATCAACACAAAGTGCAGCTCAAAAGTAAAAACATGGACAGAGGCAAGGTCCAGCCTGCAGACAATGTAGCCAAAAAATGGCTGGGAGTACTCGGCAAATGAGAAGTTGTAAGGGTTAAAAAGATGGGGTGCAAAGTAAAGTGGAAGGGGAAGGAACTAAGTTAAAAGATTCAGCCACAGGGAGTGTGTGGGATTCAGCAGTATGAGCATGTTGGGCATGGAGCCAGGCTGTGTGGGAGTGTCATGTGTACCCACTGTCCTGCATCCATACAATGTGTGCCAATAAGTATCTAACATTAAAGAGCAATAATCAATGTTTATTGTTACTGTGGATCTCTCGTTGAATTTTTTTTTTGTCAACGTGGCCCCCACTTTAGAAATAGCAAACATCATTGCTCTAGATTAATTACACCCTTTATGTAATGTAGCCAAGACCGTAAACAGTACTCCAGCTGTGACCTATTATGTTACACATCTCCAGCTTAACCTCGTTTTTTATACTCGGCCAATAAAACGTTACACTTTCACACCACTTCGATATTATTTTACAAATCATTGTAACACTAAACAAGAAAGGATGCGGCAGGACTCACTTTGGTGTACCAAGCTTTTCAACCACCTATCGCAATTGGACGATTTTGTTTGAAAGAGAAATAATGTTGGCTCATGATTTTTTTCCCAGAGAAGTTATGAAATTGAAAACAATGGCATCCTTTCCGACCGGCTGGCTCTCCGCATCAAATCAGACAAAAGCAGCAAAGAGTTACTGAGTGGCACTGTGATAAACGGGAAAACTGCAGTACAAACTGAAACATGATCGTAACAACGGCGTCTCCTACTCTACAAAACAGTGGCCAGATTTCCTTGTGGCTTTTGTCGCGCTTCAGCATTGAAACTCCAGGAAGGGGTTGCCAAGACACCCACCACCTCCCCTTACCCTCGCAGGTACCCGGTTATAAAATACTCCACGTCGTTTCGCCGGCGACAAAAGGGCGAAGTTTCTGGGGTTGCAAGAGGAGCGGTTTGTCGAGGAAGTTTTTGTTCCGCCCGGCGCTGCGGATCGGGACAAAAGGCTCCCTCCCGACCTTTTGTTCTGTATAAGGATGCACAAAGAAGCCTAGTAGCTACACACCAGCCAGTTTAATATTGGATGTGGGAAATAATCGTGCATTCTACCTAATGCTGACCGGGGGTCCGATCAGGCACCCTAAGTGCCACCCTGGGCAGGGGCACCAACACCCGGCGCCGGCTTCCCTCAACTCACCCAGAAGACGATGTTGAAGCCGAACAGGACGTACTTTACGCAGCAACTAACTTCGGGGCCCTTGAAGTGTTTGCCGGACATGGTGAGCGGGAAGGCGGTGGGAGCGGACGGTCGGGGAGGGAGGGAGGCCCCGACGGAGCTGGAGCCGGAGCCGGAGCCGGAGCCCGGCGGCCGCCCGGTTCACTCGCGATCAACGGCCAGCGAGAGGAGCCAGGCGCCGAGGCCCGCCCGCCCACCTCAGCAGGGGCACCGAGCGATCGTGCATCGGGGCTGCCCTCGGTCCGACAGCCGGTGGACGACGGACGGACGGACGAGCCCGCTCACAGCTCCATGGCATCGACGCCCGCCGGGCGACCGTCAACCGTCTGTGCCCATGCACCCCCTGCCCCGCCTCCGCGCATGCGCCGGCCGGGCCCCGCACGCACGCGCGGATGGGGAGAAGGGGCGGGGTTGTCCCGTCGTGATTGACGTGTCTGGTGACGCCGCCAGGTGGGCGGGGCAAGCTCTCCCTAAGATCTTTGATCCCCAGGGATCTGACCCGGGATCGGCCGCGGCAGGTGGGTTATTCGCAGGAGAAAGTCTTCATGCGGTCTGGTATAGATATCAAATACATTTGCAATGAAGAACCTGGCAGAATGCAATGGAATTAAATCCTTACAGGAAATGTGTTTGGATTATATGTAGGAAGGACAGCGGATGGTGGTTTAAACGAAAAATAGACACAATAGACAATAGGTGCAGGAGTTGGCCATTCGGCCCTTCTAGCCAGCACCGCCATTCAATGTGATCATGGCTGATCATCCCCAATCGGTACCCCGTCCCTGCCTTCCCATATGCTGGAGTACCTCAGCGGGTCACGTAGCGTCTCTGGAGAAAAGGAATGGGTGGCGTTTCGGGTCGAGCCCCTACTTCAGACTGAGAGTGACAGGAGGGGGAAATATAGAAATAAGGAATTGTGAGGTGTGAGAACGATACATCAAAAGGGGGTGGAGAGCAAGGAAAATGTAGAATAGATCATTGTTAGCTAGGAGAAAGCAGTGATGGAAATGGGTTTTAGGAACTAGGGGTATGCTAAGGACCTGAAGCTGAGGTTGGGAAGGAGGGGGGGGGGGGGGTTAAATGTGCGGTCATACCCATGTTAGAGTACAAGAATGCATAACTTGTTTATTGTGTATTTGTAATACAGTTTATTGTGTCTTATATGTCATAGCTGCTTCCTTGCATCTCTCTCTCTATGTTGCCTGCAGCCATCGTCTGTGTCGGTGAGGGAAGCAGGTCGGTAATTGGTCACAATGCCCCTCAGAGACTGTGTCTGAATGGCCGCCAAGTGACCAGCGCATTATGTGATTGGACACAATACCCTTGAGACAGCGACTGATTGGACGGGAGGAGACCAATTTGTTGATGGACGGGAATTTTAAGGGAAGCTGGTCAGTGATTGGTCACAACGCCATCGTAGACTGTGTCTGATTGGCCGCTGAGTGATCAGCGCCTTATGTAATGGGACACAATGCCTTTGGAGATTGGCTGATTGGATGGGAGGAGACCATTTGTTGACTGGACGGGAATTTTAAGGGAAGCTGGTCGGTGATTGATCACAATGCCCCTCAGAGACTGTATCTGATTAGCCACCAAGTTACCAGCGCATTATCTGATTGGACACAATGCCCTTGGAGACAGCGACTGATTGGACGGGAGGTGACCGATTTGTTGACTGGACGGGAATTTTAGGGGAAGCTGGTTGGTGATTGGACGCAACCCCTTTAGAGACAACGGTTGATTGGCCGCCAAATAATCGGGCACAAAAAATTGACAAATAGGAAAACAATAAAATCTGAATTCCGATTTAAATCAGAAGAATGTCATGCCTGATCTGCAGCATCTCCCCCCCAACAGGAAGGAACTGCAGATGCAACCGTCCCCACAAAACGGCAAATGGTTCCGGGAATGCCGACGTGAGAGGGTGAGAGAGAGGAGTGGGAGAGCAAGAGAAAGATGAAGGGGAGCGGGAGAGAGAGCACGAGAGCGAGAGAGGGAGGGAGAGACTGAAAGACAGAGAGACACAGCGAGAGAGGGAGAGAGAACGAGGGATGGAGGGAGAGAGAGGAGAGAGAGAGAGCGAGAGTGAGAGTATAATAGAATAACGTGGGTGAATGACTTTACCTGCACACCAGAAGAAGCCCATGCTCGCGGTCCGGAGCGTGCAATGACAGTGAGTTAAGAAATTTTCCCGTGAATTCAAAGGAACGCAGCGTCATTAACACTTGGTCAAAACACAATTACATTTACTGAGGAATGTGAATAGATGTATTGATAACACATTGTATAACTACGTGTTAACTACTGGCTGTTAACAAGTGCTAACAGTGGTAGTTAACAAATCGTTTTCATCTCATAGCCGGTGCAGCGTGACTCGTAACGATTATCCATGGTCATTTTTTTTAAATCCGTATTTAACAACTCTGACTCCCTTCTAGTACAGAAATTGGACATAAACTGGAAACTGAAAAGTAGGGGAACGCCGTCCCCCTAGATACACCCCCCCCCCCCCCCCCCATTTCCATCACTAGGAGAAGGTAACAACAAAGCAAACAAAAACCTGTTCTTGCAACGTAGAGAGACCTTGATCATCATCATCCTGTTTAAGGAAGAACAGCAGATGCTGGAAAAATCAAAGGTAGACAAAAGAGATGGAGAAACGCAGTGGGTGAGGCAGCATCTATGGAGCGAAGGAGGGTGTCACCCCGAAACGTCACCTATTCCTTCGCTCCATAGATGCTGCCTCACCCACTGAGTTTCTCCAGCTTTTTTGTCTACCTTTGATCATCATCCTGATCAGCCTCCCAACTAGCAATAGGGAGAATGCATACATGATTACTTACCACATCAAATATGGCTGCAGGCACGTGCCGTGAGTAATTACTCAGGGTAGGCACTCAGTCGGCTTAAAAAAAATTAAACCGCGCATGCGCAGATTGGCCTCTCTGTTAAAAAATAAAAAAAATAAAAACTGACAATTCAATTTGCTCAAGGCTTCCTAGTCTCCTTTATTCTGAATTACTGAATGGGTGGGGTGGGGGGGGGGGGGGGTAAAGGGTGATGGCAGATGGAGAGATGGTGGGAAAAACGGGAGTACAGGGAATAGTTGAATCAGTTGTCATCTTATTGAATGACAACACTTGTTCAAGGGACGAATTGGGGGAACATTCCTTTCACAGCGTGTGGAGAGTCTGTGCCAGGGGTAAAGTTGTGGAGAGGGCACGAGTGTTGAGAAGGAGGGTGTTGGGGATAATGCCAGTAACTCACTCACTCACCGCTACCACAGCTCTCTCCGGGCGCGAAGCCACGCACTGTAGCTGGGGATAGAAGCAGCTCGGGTAGCTGCGAGCGGCTGCCTGAACCCAACAGCAGGACTGGCCACCTCTTCAGCGCCTTCTGCCAGCCCGCTCACCTTTGGCAGTGCTCTCCGTCGGAACACCTGTCACCTGCCGTTCGCCGACTTCACTCATTTCAGCAGCTTCCTGCAAATCCTTAATTTCCCACAGCCGAGTAACCTCAATTGCGCTGCCGGAATTTAAGGACATGATTGAGGCCAGCGAGTGGCAGGAGAGAGGGTTTAGACGGAGAGCTGCCAGAGGTGAGCAGGGACCAGCAGAAGGAGCTAAGGTGGCAGCTGGTTCCGCTGTCCGGCCCGAGCCACCCGAGCTACTTCTCTACCCCCCCCCCCCCACCCAGCCTCAATGCGGTGGCATTCCACGCCTCCGTGCAAGGAGCGTCGCAAGTGGCATTATCCCAATCCACTCCTTCATAACATTCGTGCCCTCCCCGCAACTTTACCCCGGGCCAGACTCCCCAAACACTTGGAAAGGAGCTCTCCCCCCCCCCCCCCCCCCCCCCCCCCCCCCCCCCCCCCCCCCCCCCACACCTCGGGAAATACGGTATTTAAAAACATCACCAAGAAATGTACTTACCACATCATTGGTGCACGACAAACCATATTTGAAAACCCCGCCAAGAAACTTGCGCTGCGCATGCACAGTAGACTGATGCGCATGCGCAGTGCTGCAAAGGCAGAATTTCAACTGCCTTCAGCCCCGATTGAAATTGACACTTGAAGCAGCGCTGACGGCACGTGGGCTGCACAGACCTTCCCTTGTTACAAGCGCTGCAGATGAAAGGCGCGGAGAATTATGCCTACCTCAGAGATCGGTCTCTTACATAGGCATAATTCTCCCATGCCTTTACTATTTATATTTAGTAATTACTATGTTATAATTTTAGTCAGGGTAGGCAGTGCCTACCTTGCCTACCCTGACGGCACGTGCCCGTTACTCGATTTATTTGTGAATCATTTTACAGAACAAAGATGTAACAATGTTCCAATCATCAGGCGATGATGCTCAAGAGTAAAATAAAACGGAAAAGGGCAGCATAGGACCAGGCTGATGGTAGGAAGCTCAGGATTGGGAGTTTCAATGAAAGGAGGATGCAAGAGAGCGTGAGAAAAGGCCAGCATCAAATTTCAACGGGAACCCCCAAATAATCTGTAGGCACCTAAATAGAAGAGCTGTGAAAGAAAGAGCTGATCAGAGACCAACATGGAAATCTAGTCATAGACAGTACAAAACACTAAGTGCTTCAGACGGAAGAAGAAGAGTTTCGACCCGAAACGTCACCCATTCCTACTCGCCAAAGATATTGCCTGTCCCGCTTAGTTACTCCAGCTTTTTGCATCTATCTGGAAGAAGGGCCCCAATCTGAAACATAATCTGTGCATTCCCTGCATAAAATGCAGCCTGACCTGCTGAGCTCCTCCGGCACTTTGATTTTTGCACAAGATTCTTGCCTCGGCAGTTCCTTGTGACTCCAAAGCCAGGAGGCTGTGGCTGAGGTTCATAATGAATACCTCACATCAGTTTTCAGCGAGGAAGGTGATGTCTTTGTAGTGTTGGCAGGATCGATGCAGAACCGATTGAAAAAGGAATGACAGAAAGTCGTGGACTGGGGGCAAATATAAAGTGCAGTTCTCAATACTGGATCCAGCACTTTTCTTTGTTATGATTTTGATGTGCACAGGCTAAATATACTGGTTATAATCTTTGGAAGAAGAATATTTCAAAGGAGATAAACAGTTTGGTGGTATGAGCAGATGGGTAGCAAGTGAAACTTAATGCTGGGGACTGCAATGTTCGATATTTTGGAAGGAAGCATAAAGTAGGCATTATTCTAAAAGAAGTACAATGGAGATCTGTGAATTTTTATGGATAGTTCATTGAAATGGCTGGACATCTTGAGAAAGTGGTTAGAAAAATCAGTCGAAGTCCTGAATGATGTAGAATCCAGGAGCAAAGTAGTGATTGAAAAGTGCAAGACTGTAGTTCAACCATCGTTGGTACAGTTGGTGCATGATCCCACAGATAAACACCAGGCCTTAATCTGAAACACCATTACTAATTTCATCACTTTTGCCTGTCTGCATTCCACAGCCTCCAAACTTATTGTCTCCCAGCCCCCCACAGCCCGTTTTTAACTTCTCCCTAAAATCCACAAACACAACTGCCCTGGCAGACCGATTGTTTCTGCCTGCTCCTGTCCCTTGGAAATGATTTCCACGTATCTCGACCATCCTATCCCCCCTAGTCCAATCTCTCCCAACCTATGTCCAAGATACCTCATATGCCATTCTTCTCTTTAATGACTTCCGCTTTCCGAGCCCCCACTCCATCATCTTTACTTTGGACGTTCAGTCACTCTACACCTCCATCCCCAACCAGGAAGGCCTTAACGTCCTCAGTTTCTTCCTCGACCATAGAACCATCCAATTTCCCTATACTAACACTCTACTCTGCCTAGTAGAACTGGTCCTCACCCTCAACAACTTCTCCTTTGACTCCTCCTACTTCCTCCCGGTGGGCCCAGGCTATGACTACCACTATGCAGGGTACATTGAACAATCCCTGTTCCAGGCATACACTGGCCCTATCCCCGAACACCATCTCTGTTACATTGATGACTGCATCGGTGCTACCTCCTGCACCCATGCAGAACTCACGGACTTCAACTTCACCACCAATTTTCATCCTGCACTCATCGCCGACACCTCCCTCCCCTTTCATGATCTCACAGTCTCCATCACAAGAAATAGACTAGTGACTGACGTCTATTACAAACCCACTGACTCCCACAACTATCTCGACTACACTTCTTCCAACCCTGCTTCCTGCAAAGACTCTAACCCCAACTCCCAAATTGCTCCATCTACGCCGCATCTGCTCCCAAGATGAGGTGTTCCTTACTAGGACATTCAAGATGTCCTCATTCTTAAGAGAAAGGGGGTTCCCCTCTCCCATCATAAATTAGGCCCTCACTCGTGTCTCCTCAGTACCCCACAGCTGCACCCTTGCTCCCCCTTATCGCAACAGAGACAGAGTCCCCCTAGTCCTTACTTCCACCCCATCAGTCATCCATCATTCGAAATTTCCACCACCTCCAACGGGATCCCACCAGTAGCCACATTTTCCCATCTCCACCCCTTTCCGCCTTCCGCAGAAACCGTTCCTTTCGCAACTCCCTGGTTAACTCATCCCTTCCCGCCCAAACCACCACCTCCCTAGGTACCTTCCCCTACAACTGCAGAAGATGCAACACCTGTCGCTATACATCCTTCCTCGTTTCTGTCCAGGGACCCTGACAGTCCTTTCAGGTTAGGCAGAGGTGCACTTGCACCTCCTCCATCCTCATCTACTGTATCCGTTGTTCAAGATGTGAACTCTTATACATCGGCGAGACCAAACGCAGTCTGGGTGATCGATTTGCGGATCACCTTCGCTCAACCCGCATAACCAACCTGATCTTCTGGTTGCTGGTCACTTCCCATTCCTACACAGATCTTTCTGTCCTTGGTCTCCTCCATTGTGAGAGTGAGGCTAAACAGAAATTGGAGGAACAGCATCTCATATTATGCTTGGTCAGCTTACAGCCCAGTGGTATATTGATTTCTCTGACTTCAGGTAGCCCCGGCATTCCTTCTCTCTCTCTATCCCTGCCCCACCCAATTCGTACAAGCTTCTCATTTTCCCCCTACAAACAGCTTACAATGGCATGTTTCTTTTATCATCTTTACTTTTTTGCATATCTTTTCTTTGATTGTTCTTTATCTCTCCACATCACAGTCTATATCTCTCATTTCCCTTATCCCTAACCAGTCTGAAGGATCTTGACCCGAAACATCTCTCATTCCTTCTCTCCAGGGATGCTGCCAGTCCCCCTGAGTTACTTCAGATTTTTGTGTCTATCTTCGGTGTAAATCAGCATCTGCAGTTCCTTCTTGCACATAGTTGGTACTGTGTTCAATACAGGCAATGCACTTTAAATCAAGGCTTTAGAAAGGGTACAGAAGAAATCTACTATAGTGATTCCCAGTATTCGTTGAGTTTGTGGATAGACTGCTGAAGGTGTGCTAGTTCTCATTCAAACAGAAGAGGTTATGTAGGCATCTGAATGAGGCATTGGGGTGGAAGATTGCAACCATCACGTTGTCCGCCCTGTTTTGACAAATGCAATCAACCCGGCATGCACAATCAAATAAGATCAAATAGAACAAGTTGTCCTACAACTTTAGGCTGTGCAGGCCATACGCAAGAAAAAGAAGAAGATTGAGGCATTATATGTAAACCCCCCTCGGTCATGACAGACCATGGGTGATGCATCCTAGTTGTTGGCTGGCTCCAAATCTCGGCTCAAGAATAAAATAAAGCGAGAAAGCGGAGCATAGGACCAGGCTGATGGTAGGAAGCAAAGATAATAGAAGGCTAAGATAGACCACTCCTGCAAAATCCAATGGACTGAGGTGTAGTATATGAGTTTGTGCGTGTGTGGCTGTGAGGCAAGATAGAGGTAAATAGATCTCAAAGTTCCCTCTCATGGATCAGAAGCAACTTTGATTTAAAGCAACACTCTATTTCTCTTTATCTTATTTCTCACATGATGTACATAAACCGTAAAGGCAATTATATTTTTAAATGAGTAACCATATAACCATATAACAATTACAGCACGGAAACAGGCCCTCTCGGCCCTTCCAGTCCGTGCCGACCATTTGTTTTCCCCTAGTCCCATCTACCTGCACTCAGACCATACCCCTCCATTCCCTTCACGTCCATATACCTATCCACTTTACTTTTAAATGTTAAAATCGATCCTGCCTCCACCTGCTGGAAGCTCATTCCACACAGCCACCACCCTCTGAGTAAAGAAGTTCCCCCTCACGTTACCCCTAAACTTCTGTCCCTTAATTCTCATGTCATGCCCTCTTGTTTGAATCTTCCCCACCCTCAATGGGAAAAGCTTATCCACGTCAACTCTGTCTATCCCTTTCATCATTTTAAAGACCTCAATCTAGTCCCCCCTTAACCTTCTGCGCTCCAAAGAATAAAGACCTAACTTGTTCAACCTTTCTCTGTAACATAGTTGCTGGAACCCTGGCAACATTCTAGTAAATCTCCTCTGTACTCTCTCTATTTTGTTGACATCCTTCCTATAATTAGGCAACCAAAATTGTACACCATACTCCAGTATTGGTCTTACCAATGCCTTGTACAATTTTAACATTACTTCCCTACTCCTATATTCAATGCTCTGATTTATAAAGGCCAGCACACCAAAGGCTTTCTTTACCACCCTATCTACATGCGATTCCACCTTCAGGGAACTATGCACAGTTATTCCTAGATCCCTCTGTTCCTGAGCATTCCTCAATTCCCTACCATTTACCATGTACGTCCTATTTTGATTTGTCCTGCCAAGATGTAGCACTTCACACTTAACAGCATTAAACTCCATCTGCCATCTTTCAGCCCACTTTTCCAAATGGCCCAAATTTCTCTGTAGACTTTGAAAATCTACTTCATTATCCACAACACCACCTATCTTAGTATCATCTGCATACTTACTTATCCAATTTTCCACCCCATCATCCAGATCATTGATGTACATGACAAACAACAGTGGACCCAACACAGATCCCTGAGGCACCCCACTGGTCACCGGCTTCCAACCTGACAAAACAGCCATCCACCATTACTCTCTGACATCTCCCATTCAGCTACTGTTGAATCCATCTTGCTACTCCGCCATTAACACCCAAAGATTGAACCTTCTTAACCAACCTTCCATGGGGAACCTTGTCAAAGGCCTTACTGAAATACATATATGTCAACATCCACTGCTTTACCCTAATCAATTTCCCTAGGTCCCTCTGTTCAGGGTTATTAATAATCTCGCGGTCAAAGAGAAGTGATGAAATTAGGAGTGATATAGTTCAATCTGAAACTAGAGTTCCAACTCTAAACAAAGAAAACTATGAATTACAAGATAAGATACAAGATACATTTATTTGTCATGTGTACCAATTGGTACAGTGAAATGTGTGGTCACCATACAGCCATACGAGTAAAACTGAAGGTACAGAGCACAAATTGGCTAATGTTTAATGGAATTAATATATAATTCAAAATAAATAACTATTGGAGGAAACAAATATAACAGCATAAAACTATTCATTGGTGTTTGAAGATCAAAAGGTGGTGATATATTGTCAAAAAATATGTAAACCTAAGGATTCAGGAAACTCCATTCAGCAGGAAGAACCAGAAGGAAGGAAAAGTAGAATGAGTGTAATCTAGCAAGAAACATCTGAATACATATTTCTGCAAGAAATTGAAAGGATCAGTTGAAGTCACAGAGAGGAATGTGGAGGAGTCTCTGTGCTGGATGTTTATGTTAAAATGTGCTTTGTGCGTTCTGTTGCTTTTTATTTGTATGACTGACTTGGCAAATGAAATTCCTCATATGTTGCAAAACATACTTGGCTAATAAAGTGTTACTGTGATTGTAATATGGGTCACTAAACACCCCAAGATAGAGGTTATACTGGGGAAATGGCAGATCATTTTAAACATTGTGTCTTGTCTTCACAGGTGACAAAGAAACCTCCCCAAAAGTTATCAGAGTACAATTGACAGAGAGTGGACAAAGAGCAGGATGAAACTGGTGTTTGAAAAGGGATTGAAACCACCAAATTCCCTGCATCCAGAGTTTGCAAGTAAGGTTTATTTAGAAATAGTGGTTGCAATAGGGGATATATAGAGACTAATTAAATGGGCAAAGACAAGGCAAATGGAATACAATGTGGAAACATATTTTCCCCGAAAATGGATGAGCATGTAAGAAAAAAAATGTTTTTAAGGATGCAAGATTGATGTGTTCAGTGGAATAGACCTGTCCTCTTACACAAAACAAGTTAATATCCAGGTACAATAACAATTAGGAAGACATACACGATGACGATCTTTAATTTGAATAAACATATAAAAACAACTTAGCCCAAATATATAGGGATCCATACTGGGATGTACTGGACAGAATAAGACTTACCCTACCTTCTTCTTTTTTCGTGTGGCGTGCACAGCCTAAAGTTGTAGGACAACTTGTTCTATTTGATCTTCCAAATGTGCACGTCGAGTTGATTGCAATAGTCGAAACAGGTCGGAACACGTGATGGTTGCAATCTTCCACCCCAACTTACCCTACCCAAGGAAGAATATACTTGTGACAGGAATTATAACAAAAGGCTCAGCAGATTGATTTCTGGAGGAGTGGGGGTAATTGTGTAATGGAAGGGGATTAAAAGATTTTTCAGGCCCCACTGTCAGGACCTAATTCGCAACCTTTTTTACTCGTGGACATTTTTCATCATGTTGAAAAAAACGCCCCAACCTATTTGATGCCACGAGTACCTACGACTAGCATCACGACCACCTACAACCTACCTACAACCTTGTGACGACCATGCTGCGAGTATGAGTAAAGGGCAAACTCGGCAGAGGTCGTGACTTAGGTCGTGAAAGTGGGACAGGCCCTTAAGACTACTGTCTAAAGATCCAAATTTAAAAAAAGTTACCACATTGATTAATTTTCAAAAAACATGCTATTCAGACAGATGCAAGAATAACCTTTCCCCTCACTGGGATGCTTGGAACAAAAGGCCACTTTTAAAATAAGTAACAGAAAACAGCGAATGTATCTTCACCCAGAAAGTGGTGATCTTTGCAATTCTCTATCCAGGGAATCTATTGAAGCCCGATTACCAAGTATATTCAAGACAGATCTATACATTTTTGGATAATGTGGGAAATTAGGGCAAACAGGGTTAATATTTTAAAAAGTAACAACTATGATCTTATTAAATTACAAGCAGGCGCATAAGGCTGAACGGATTGTTTCTGTTCTTAGTTCCTTAAACACTTTCTCTTTTGGTTACATTTATTTAATAATGGTTTCAATTTGCATCTTTCATCGTTTACAATTTGTTGATATCAAGTGGTATTCCATTGGCCTACAACTTGGAAAATCTCTTAAGCAAACAAAGTTCAATTTATATTACTTGGCTTATAACAAAATATTCATCCTATGCGCATAATTTATAAGCGGGCATAATTTCTGCTATGGTTCAGCCATATTGTGTTAACGTCTCATAATAAATCCCTAAACTTGCATTCTCTACTAGTGAGGACAAGGGACTGAACAGAAATCACATACATATTCTCAAAGGCAAATAAGAAATGCTACACGAGGTCAATGCATTGGAAAGCCCTCATCATTAGAACATGGAACAACTCCAGCAGAAGTGCTTCAACGGTTCAGAGGCAGGTTAGCACTTCAAGGACAAACAAGAATGGGAAATCAATGCTGGCTTTAGCAACGACCTACAACATTCATCCTATAAATGAACAAAAAAAACCTAAGCCCAGAGTTGCATATTTATCACACAAATTACCAAAGATATAATGGAGAATGAAAATATTCTTCAGTTATGAGAATAGTGATTGAATTAAAATGGGGAAACCAGTCCAGTTATCAATAGATAATAGGTGCAGGAGTAGGCCATTCGGCCCTTTGAGCCAGCACCGCCATTCAATGTGATAATGGCTGATCATCCCCAATCAGTACCCCGTTCCTGCTTTCTCCCCATATCCCCTGACTCTGCTATCTTTAAGAGCCCTATCTAGCTCTCTCTTGAAAGTATCCAGAGAACCGACCTCCACCGCCCTCTGAGGCAGAGAATTCCACAGACTCATAACTCTGTGAGAAAAAGTGTTTCCTCATCTCCATTCTAAATGGCTTACCCCTTATTCTTAAACAGTGGCCTCTGGTTCTGGACTCCCCAACATCGGGAACATGTTTCCTGCCTCTAGCGTGTCCAAACCCTTAGTAATCTTATGTTTCAATAAGGTCCTCTCATCCTTCTAAACTCCAGTATACAAGCTCAGCCGCTCCATTCTCTCAGCATATGACAGTCCCGCCATCCCGGGAATTAACCTTGTAAACCTTCGCTGCACTCCCTCAACAGCAATAATGTCCTTCTTCAAACTGCACACAATACTCCAGGTGTGGTCTCACTGGGGCCCCATACAACTGCAGAAGGACCTCTTTGCTCCTATAGTCAACTCCTCTTGTTATGAAGGCCAACATGCCATTCGCTTTCTTAACTGCCTGCTGTACCTGCATCCTTACTTACTTTGACAGATGAACAAGGAACCCCAGATCCCATTGTACTTCCCCTTTTCCCAACTTGATACCATTTAGATAATATTCTGCATTCCTATTTTTGTTACCAAAATTGATAACCTCACCTTTATCCACATTAAACTGCATCTGCCATGCATCTGCCCACTCACCCAACCTGTCCAAGTCACCGTGCATTCTCATAGCATCCTCCTTACAGTTCACACTGCCACCCAGCTTTGTGTAATCTGCAAATTTGCTAATGTTACTTTGACTCCCTTCATCTAAATCATTGATGTATATTGTATATAGCTGTGGTCCCAGCACTGAGCCTTGCGGTACCCCACTAGTCACTGCCTGCATTCTGAAAGGGACCCGTTAATCCCTACTCTTTGTTTCCTGTCTGCCAACCAATTTTCTATCCATGTCATCACTCTACCCCCAATACCATGTGCCCTAATGTTGCCCACTAATCCCCTATGTTGGACCTTATCAAATGCTTTCTGAAAGTCCAGGTACACTATATCTGCTGGCTCTCCCTTGTCCATTTTCCTAGTTACATCCTCAAAAAATTCCAGAAGATTCGTCAAGCATGATTTCCCCTTCATAAATCCATGCTGACTCGGACCGATCCTGTTACTGCTATCCTTCACTTTAAGCCTTCAATTTCTCCAAAGTGCTGTAATTACAGGCAGTAATCTGTAGGTGGCACCCCTACTCTCCTTTTGGCCTTGCCACCCCATCCCCTTCCCAACCCTCCATAAATTTTGAACAAGTTTGGTCCTCCACTTAGCTTCTTACAATAAAATCGGACATATTGATTTACAAGTGTCCAAAAATGTCATGCATATTGGAGAAAAAATGTTTTATTCAATTATTGTATAAACGAAGGACATGTTGGAACAGCAGAGTTACTACGAGATTTAAGAGTCCATTGGCAATGCTCCTGGCATGAATAAAATCCAGGAGAAATTCCACCCAAAGAAAGGAGTCGGTCTTATACCGTTGTACAAGGCAAGTCTCCTTGTATATCATCTTCGTTAATCTAGGATGATGATTATATACTGGAATCCCATGCCAACTCCATCCTTTCTTGGATTCTCTGTGTTATCTGGCAGAATATTCTCCTCCCCCTTTTGCACTCCTGATTTACTCAAGTGTGTGCCCCAAAACTCTTTGAGGGATATACTCATTCTAAACTGTCTATACCTGAACTATGCATCCTCCTTTTACATGAGCAAAGCCTCAATTTCCCTCATTATCCAGGCTTCCTTACTCAAAACTGCCATGCCCTTCACGAACAGGAACGTGCAAGTCCTGAACTCTTGTCGCATGTTCCAGACATCCTTTTGCCCACAAAACACCTACTCCAATCAACTGTTGCAAGTTCCTGTCTAATATGATCAAAGTTGGCCTTGCTCCAATTGAGAATTAACTTGTGGGCCCACCCTGTCTTTGTAATTATTTTAAAACTCTGGTCCCTTGTCCCCAAAGGCTCACCCACCAATACTTCAGTCACTTGCCCTTCCTAACTTCAAAAGGGTAGATCAAGCTTTGCCCTCTCGCAGCACCCTCTCCATATTGCCCATGGAAACTTTCCTGAACACATTGGCCAAAAAAATCCATCCCATCTAATCCTTTGGAACTATGCCAGTTCCAGTCTACATTGCAAAGTTAAAATCACCTATGATAACCCTATTAGAGTTGGAGCTGCCTGCAATCTCTGGCATTGGTTCTTCAAATTCGCATGACCATTTGGGTTTCTATAGTACACTCCCAAGAAGATGATCATCACCTTTTTATTTCACAGCTCCACCCTTAGCTTCACTGGATGATCCTTCAGTAGTCATCTTGGACTACGGCTGCAATATTTTCCTTAATCAATACAGCAACACCCCACTCTATTTTACCCCTGTCTCTATCTCACCTATTTCACTGCAGCATTAAGCCTCTAATCCTGTCCCCCTCGTGACCAGGTTTCTGTAATGACTACAATGTTCCAGTCACTCGCACTTATCCACATTCCAAGCTAATCTACTTTACCTGCCAGATATATCACATTAAATATTAGTGCAATTCAATCCTATAGTCCTTTCTCGCTCCTTTCTGTGCTCCTGATTATCCTATCTACTGAACTCGCTTTCATCACCTTCCATACCAAATTCCAGTCTCTCCCCTACCCCAGTCCTGCACTGGATCATGTCCCCCTACTAATCTAGTTTAAAAACCACCCAATTAAAACTAACAAACCTGCCTGTCAGGCTTTTGGTTTCTCTCCAGTTCAGGTATAATCAATCCCTCTTGGACAAATCACCTCCACCCCAGAAGTGATCTCCTTAGTCTAAAAATTGGAATCTGTACCCCCCAGTACCAAATACTCAGCCACAAATTTCCATGCCCCATTTTCCTGTTCCTACCCTCGCTAGTATGTGGCTCCAGAATAAGCTGGAGATAACTAGCTAGTTGTCTGGCTTTTGAACCTTTTGCCCATCTCTCTGTAATTTATTTCACAGTACCTCATCCTTTTTCCTACCAACATCCCATTTGTTCCATGCATGGCAACAGTTTGTGATCAGGCAAAATCTGGTGGAAAAAAAAAGATTGCTTGAGTTACAAATAGAAAGAAGCAGACTGTCATTTGGAGATTCAAGGATAGGTGGATAATGACAACTTAGATGAAATGAGGCAGAGATGGGACAAAAAGGGATTGCAAATGGTGTGTAAGTAGACACCATCACCCTAGCAGATAATGAATGGAGGCAGCACCAAGCAAAGCCATCAATCTGAATGTGTAGGAAGGACCTGCAGATGCTGGTTTAAACTGAAGAAAGACATAAAAAGGTCAGTAACTCAGCGAGACAGACAGCATCTCTGGAGAGAAGGCATGGGTGACGTTTCTGGTCTCGACCAAAACGTCACCCATTCCTTCTGTCAGAGATGCTGCCTGTCTCACTGAGTTACTCTAGCATTTTGTGTCCACCATGAATCTGAATAGTCCTCAAACTACTTTGAACCATTGATAGAGAACACAGAACAGAACCTTTGGCCCACAATGTCTGTGGGAAATAATGCCAAGTCCAACTTACCTGCTTAATATTTTGAAATTAAATATTTAGAGGAAAATATCAAAAGGAATAAAAGGTTTCATATCTGCAAAAAAAAGTGTCAATAACAAGGCCAGATGAGTTGCACCACAATTTCTAATTCCAGTCTGTCTTGTGTTTTTTTTCCAAGTGGTGACAAATAGCTACAAGATACCAAGTGCAAGCAACTCAGCTTGGAAAAAAAAATGCAATAAATTTATGGTACTCGATGACAGGTAGCTACTTTATCCTGGATCAAGCTTATAAAACGCATGCAATTAGAGCTGGGAACCCTTGCCATAGGGTACTGAAAGCAGCCATAAAACAATACTAAAGGCTAAGTGGAAAGTTGACCTCGGAGTGCAAGTACTGAAATTGATTTAAAGCAGGCTTACTTTTCCGGAAATAGTGAAAGTGAAACATAGAATCATAGACACATAGAAAATATGTGCAGGAGGAGACCATTCGGCCCTTCGAGCCAGCACCGCCATTCATTGTGATCATGGCTGATCGTCCCCAATCAATAACCCGTGCCTGCCTTCTCCCCATTTCCCTTGATTCCACTAGCTCCTGGAGCTCTATCTAACTCGCTCTTAAATCCATCCAGTGATTTGGCCCCCACTGCCCTCTGTGGCAGGGAATTCCACAATTTCACAACTCTCTGGGTGAAATAGTTTTTTCTCACATCAGTCTTAAATGGCCTCACCTTTATTCTAAGACTGTGGCCCCTGGTTCTTGACTCGCCCAACATTGGAAACATTTTTCCTGCATCTAGCCTGTCCAGTCATTTTATAATTTTATATGTTTCTATAAGATTCCCCCTCATCCTTCTAAACTCCAGTGAATACAAGCCTAGTCTTTTCAATCTTTCCTCATATGACAGTCCCGCCATCCCAGGGATCAATCTTGTGAACTGCCTCACAAGGATGTCCTTACTCAAATTAGAAGACCAAAACTGTATGCAATCCTCCAGATGTGATCTTACCAGAAGGGGTCTCAGAAGGAGGTTGACATTTAGTATTTTTCAGAAAATATGATTGTAAGCTAAACAGGGAGAGTAGGAGAGTGTAGGATAAGAGGAGCCAAAAATGTCAGTAAATCCTCTCGGGTAAAAAGTGATGGACATGTGGAATTATTCCACAGAAAGATGGTAGCTTATTTTAAAATAAAAACAATTGACAGGTATTTTAGTACAAGATCTCTAATAAAATACAACTCAACTGCAAATCCCATTTGCACTTTTCTAAATAACTACACAAAGACAAGATCATGGCCAGATGTAGACAAGTTTAGGTTAGCTCAAGCTTATAAATCATAAAGGTATCATGCAGGTATAGTCTCAGCCTCCACAATGCTCTGTGTTAAGTGATACTGTAAATTTACTGCAACAGCTTACTTAACATTAGAATCTCACTTTCACAGCATTGTTTTGTTCTTTTAAAGTACTAGATTCTTTGAACCATTTTACTTGCCTAGCTTGCATAATTTTACATGCATTTACAGTAAGTGCAAAACAACCCTTCAAATTGTGTTACAGTTAAATCAATATGCAGGAATCAAACTTGGATCCAATGTACCTGAAATGCACATCAATGAGAAAAATAATGCATTTTTTAAAATAATCTTTTCAGCCACCATGTCAGTGCCCATTCATAGCATTTAATAGCAGCACCGTGCTGGAGCGGAGCCGACCGGCAGTCAAAGTGACCTCTGAGGGAGTTGGACAAGGACCGCCAAAAACAAGGAACACTGATGGGCCTGGGTGGGGGTCGACGAGAACAAAGACCCGTTGGCTGCCGAGAATGAAGACCCAATGGCCACTTGCAACGCAAGCACCGAAGACCAAAGGGTGGAGGGGGAGCCGCTGATGGCAACGGATGCAAGTAGTGGGATCGGGACATTACCTCCAATGACAGAGGTGGTCGGCAGAGTTAGAGGGACACCAGCCTGCAGGTTTCCTGGATGAGGCGCGCTCCAGGACTTTAGCATGTGGACTTAACTTTGGACTGTATGTGTTTTCTGTTTTTTTTTTATTTCAATGGTGCAAAAATTGTGGCGATTATGCATTTTGTGGTTGTGCAAAATAACTTCACTGAGCTGTGCATATGAGACAATAAAGAACCATTAATCCATAGCCTTCTATGGCTTGGTGATTCACATTCTCATCTGGATGCTGAAGATGTCAGAGCTGTCAACTCTCACGCATTGGGCGTGAGAATCACGCACCTTGCCCAATTTTCACGCTCTCACGCCGATCACAAATTTCTCACACTCTGTGATCAACGAGAAATTCAAAACTAATATCAACTGAATGGGTCGCAGGTGTTGGCGCGCCAGGGCGGAGGAAGGGATGGAGCGGTGGGGTCAGATGAGGACAGGGAGTCGGGGCTGGCGAGTCGCTCGCTGCAGCTCCGGTCATGGAGCAGCCTCAGTGCAAGAGTTCCGGGCCGTCGGAGGAGTTACGCCGCTGCCGTGAGAGTCTCTGTGCCGAATTCGCCGAAACTGATTCAGATGCAATGTTTAAGAGCTTGTTCAAGGAAGGGGCATATTTTAAAGGAGTGGCAGAGATACTTGTAGGGGAATGTGTGAGGAGGTAATTATTTGTCTTTAGTTTTAGCTTGAACCAGGACATCTGAAGATTCAAAGTTTAATATCGTAATTGTGTTGATGCCAACCAACTATGTAATTAATATTATCCATTCCTGAGATTTTATTTTTCTGATGCCATTTAAACTTCACTTGGATTTCAATCACTTCAATGTAAAGGTAATTGGGAATGGAGAGCATTGGAACAAAAATTTGCCCTCGGTATATATTAACTGTAATATAATCATGTATGAATGTTGGTAGATGTAATCAAAACAAAAATATTTTTATTATTGTTGAGTTATGAATACCACAGAAAATATTATGTACTCTCAAGATCACATTAAATAGAATATTATTGCTTAAATATATAGATATTAGACTTTGCATTTTGGAAAAGTCCCAGCTGAGAGGAAGACAGCAAATTACTGAAAATATTGAGGGTGAAAATGACTTCATGACAGTTTGTTAGGAAAATAAAGGAAATGGTAACAGAATACTTATACAGCTGAGTGAGTATAATTTTATGGATGAGAAATTGTGTTCAAACAATTAATGACATCTTTGACAAAGTAACTAGCATGTTAAATAACAAGCCAATGGATGTAGCAAATTTTGTTATACAAATTTTAGTCCGTGACATGCCCCATAAAAGATTACCGCATTTGATAAGCACCTATGGACTTGAACGCAATAGGTTAAGTCCAGGGGGTCAGATATGGGGCTTTATGTGTGGGCCAGATATATTGTCAGTGCAGAGGGGCTAGGAGCAAGGCCAAGTGTGCATCCAGAGACAAGGTCTGGAATAGTACTAGGTGTGCAGTCAAAGCTGGGACAATGGGAATGTTCAGCACTGGGAACCTAAACAGGTAAGCAGCTAAGTATGATGAGGGTAGAATAGGAGGCCAGGTGTAAGGCTGGACTCAGGGTCAGGAATGAGAGAAGGTATGCAACTGGAGTCGGGGTCAGGAGTAGTACCAGGTGTGCAGTGACACCCAGGTTGGTCAACATGGGCCAAGTGTTTGATTATAATCTGATTTCCATACATGAATATACTAAGATCATTCAGGTGCTGCACCTGTTAATCAGAGCCTGGCTCTACTGTGGAATGTAATTAAGTTATGTAATTTGGCCTAACCTTATTCATAGCTAATCCAATTTAAAGCATAAATATTGCATTCATGTGGAAGTTAAAAGACTCGCTACAGTATGCGTCAGATTGCACAATTTCAAGCTGAAAAATGCAAAAGCTCTGTACCAATGGGAGGGGGGGGGGGTGTCCTCCTTCCCCCTCGCAAACCATCCCCGCTCCTTCCAAACCCTCCTCCCAAATCACTCTTACCCCCACCCCCCTCCCCATTCCCCCAAATCAGAGGGCGGTGGAGGCAAGTTCTCTGGATGCTTTCAAAAGAGAGCTAGATAGGGCTTAAAAATAGCGGAGTCAGGGGATATGGGGAGAAGGCAGGAACGGGGTACTGATTGGGGATGATCAGCCATGATCACATTGAATGGTGGCGCTGGCTCGAAGGGCCAAATGGCCTACTCCTGCACCAATTGTATGTTGTCCATGCCCTCTAATTTTAGACAATTCACTCGGGAATAGCTCATGACTATCTACATATGCCGTTAATTTTGTGCAGCATTTCTCCTTCACCGCAGAGTCCCTTCACTCCAAGGGAAACAAACCCAGCCTATGCAATCTCATTATAGCAGAGACACTATCCCAATAACACACTTAGATTATAACCATATAACCATATAACAATTCCAGCACGGAAACAGGCCCTCTCGGCCCTTCCAGTCCGTGCCGACCATTTGTTTTCCCCTAGTCCCATCTACCTGCACTCAGACCATACCCCTCCATTCCCTTCACGTCCATATACCTATCCACTTTACTCTTAAATGTTAAAATCGATCCTGCCTCCACCACTTCTGCTGGAAGCTCATTCCACACAGCCACCACCCTCTTGAGTAAAGAAGTTCCCCCTCACGTTACCCCGAAACTTATGTCCCTTAATTCTCATGTCATGCCCTCTTGTTTGAATCTTCCCTACCCTCAATGGGAAAAAACGTATCCACGTCAACTCTGTCTATCCCTTTCATCATTTTAAAGACCTCAATCAAGTCCCCCCTTAACCTTCTGCACTCCAAAGAATAAAGACCTAACTTGTTCAACCTTTCTCTGTAACATAGTTGCTGGAACCCTGGCAACATTCTAGTAAATCTCCTCTGTACTCTCTCTATTTTGTTGACATCCTTCCTATAACTAGGCGACCAAAATTGTACACCATACTCCAGAATTGGTCTTACCAATGCCTTGTACAATTTTAACATTACTTCCCTACTCCTATATTCAATGCTCTGATTTATAAAGGCCAGCACACCAAAGACTTTCTTTACCACCCTATCTACATGCGATTCCACCTTCAGGGAACTATGCACAGTTATTCCTAGATCCCTCTGTTCCACAGCATTCCTCAATTCCCTACCATTTACCATGTACGTCCTATTTTGATTTGTCCTGCCAAGATGTAGAACTTCACACTTATCAGCATTAAACTCCATCTGCCATCTTTCAGCCCACTTTTCCAAATGGCCCAAATCTCTCTGTAGACTTTGAAAATCTACTTCATTATCCAGAACACCACCTATCTTAGTATCATCTGCATACTTACTTATCCAATTTTCCACCCCATCACCCCACTCAATGAATCTTCTGTTGTCACTCCAGTCCATAAAATTGGTTTAAAGGTGTTACAAAGAAAGCAAAATCAAAAAAAGTGCTTTATTTCAATGTTAATTTTACATCTTTGAAAAAGACAAATTTAAATATTCTACATTAAATGATTGAAACTCACCTATAATGGTTCATTCATAACAATAAGCAAAACATGCAAAATAAACAAGTCATTGCCCTCAGTGTATTAAAGGAATGGCAGAACTACAGATCAAATACAATTACACCAGGATCAAAACTGTTGCAGGTGATTGATCTTCACCAAGAGTACAATGCTTCCTTCTATTGGTCTAATATCAATTATACTCAAGAACAAAAATAAAAAATCCTGCAATTAAAAGGAAAACTTGCATACATTTTTCATATTTTGTTCAAAATGATAACAATTCTTTGAATAAACCAATTGCTGTTGTTAGAGCAAGAAATTGCCTTGGATTTAAGAGTTTAATTTGGGGAATTTGCTCAAACCTGATTTAAGTATTCCCCAAATCCAATTTTACAACTTCATAAGTTGATGATTCAAAACAGTCTTCAAACAATGAATTTGTTGTTAACTCCTACTCCACTCTTTGTAGCTGTATCTGCATGTGCTTGATAACCAATCACAACCTTAACAGGCAGGCCGAGCCTTTCCTTGTAGGTTTTTCTGTGCAAATGATAAATATTAAATTCAAGATTTTTATAATAATATTGCAAAAATGTTTTATCACAAGTGTACAATGTATATTCATGATCTGATTAAATAAGTTATCTAAATGTTCAGCCAATTAATCTAACAATTTTGAAATACAAGATGGGTTGTCCAGTCTGAAGAAGTGTCCCCAACCCTAAACTTCTAGAGACCTGCTGAGTTACTCCAGCATTATATTTCATTGTAAACCAGCAGCTGCAGTTTATAGTGTCTAACAATTTTGAAAGTTGCTCTGGTATTGAAAGCCATGCATCCAAACTACTTTAGTAGTAACTTGGCACTTCACATCAAAGTATTATTGCCAACTGTCACATGAAATGTGAAGGGTTACACAAAAAGCTGGAGAAACTCAGCGGGTGCAGCAGCATCTAAGGAGCGAAGGAGATAGGCGACATATCAGGTCGAAACCCTTCTTCAGAATTAAGTTTTGTAAAATAAAATGTTTGACACGAGTACAAATATTTAACTTTGTTGCTATTGAGATTTGGAAAAATAGCCCCAGCAGTAATTTATCAGACTCTTCTATATCTAAAAATGTTAGCGTTAGAATTTGCCTTTGAGTGGTGCTTAAAATCTACGTGGGTAATTAAGAGTTCACTTTTTAAAATGAAGATTCTGATCGTTCAATATCTGTAACCACACAATGGAATGGTGGAAGGGAATTAGTTGTGCATTGGAATATATTCTGTGGTAATACAGAATGTAGGAATACAAATTCCCACAGAAACTGAAGCATGTAGATGTCTGGTACAGAAAGTCATATAACCATATAACAATTACAGCACGGAAACAGGCTCTCTCGGCCCTTCCAGTCCGTGCCGACCATTTGTTTTCCCCTAGTCCCATCTACCTGCACTCAGACCATACCCCTCCATTCCCTTCACGTCCATATACCTATCCACTTTACTTTTAAATATTAAAATGCTGGTCTAATGAAACAGAAGATATAATACTGGTCTAATGAAACAGAAGAGTTGCTTTGAGTCGGAGGATTGGCTCACATTCAATGACTCGGCAGCCATCCTAAAAGGAGTACGCCACTGCCGCCACAGACATAATTGGTAATTGTGCAGAAGTAATTGAGGCATCATAGTCAATACAAGTTTGCCAATCAGAAAAGATGGACGAATCACAAGATCCACTCCCTAGTTGAGGTCTGAGATGGTTAAGTCAGGTGACCCCAACCTTTACAGGAAGTCTTGGTACAAACTTCATAAAGGCATCAGGAATACCAAGAGACAACACCAGGCTGAGCTGGAGTCCCAGACTAACCACACAGATACCCATTGATTGTGGCAACATGTACATAATATTACAGGCTACAATGCAAAAAACACCGACACCAAGGCATTCCTCAGATGTACCTGCACCCAGTCACGTCGGATTGGCCTTCCAGAGACTGAACCCGTGGAAAGCAAATAGCCCAATTGAGGTCCACAGCTATGCCTTTAGCAAGCTGTTAGGAGTATTGATGGATAATTTTAACCTCCCTCTACTCTAATTTGATGTTCCCACCCATTTTTAAAGTAACATTCTTTAATTACTACCGCCTCCATCATGAATTATTTTGAGGGCCTGGTTATGGCATACATTTACTTCAGTCTCCCAGATAAATGGGGAATATGGCACATGAAAAGCCTTTAAAAAAAGATAGTGCTGGAGTGACTCAAAGGGCCAGGCAGCATCTCTAGAAAACACGTAAAGGTGATATTAAGGGTCAGGACGGGGTGGAAAATTGCAACCTTTTGACTAATGCAATCAACTCGACGTGCACAAACGGAAGATCAAATAGAACAAGTTGTCCAACAACTTTAGGCTGTGCACACCACATGAAAGAAGAAGGGTCAGGACCTTCTTTTTACCCAAAGAAAGCTGAAGGATCAAAGAGGTGGCAAGAAAGTTGTATTCTTATAATGTAGGCAAGAATAGATTTCAAAATTGTAATGAAAGGAAGCAAATGTTGAAGAATTCAAAGTGAAATGTATCCATTGCTGAACAATGATTTTGCTCTTGTGTAGCTCAATAACTAAAAATACAGGAAGCAGATAAAAAGAGAGCCATATCCACTGAATATGTTTTAAACACTGTTACTGCTTTCAAAAGTTGTAATGTAAAAATGGATCACAAACATTGCCTCACCAAATTGGTTAGCACCAAAGCTTATTTAGCATAAATGAAAATCAAAATGGCAAATGCTGGAAATCTGAAATAAAATCCAAAACATGTTCTAAAGTTTCATCTGGTCAGGTGGCATCAGTGGAACGAGAAATAGTCTGTGACCATTCAGCTGAACAATATTATACATCCTGCACTATGTTAAAATTTAAGTCTGTGACCATTCAGCTGACAATTAATATTATACATCCTGCACTATGTTAAAATTACCTCATCCATTGATACAGCAATGTTTTCCCAGCAAGAGTAAATATCAATCTATCCAAAATTAAAGCATGTAAAATAATAATGCTACCTTACAGCAGGGATAGGAAATAAATGGTTATATGCCAATTCTTAATACAATTGCTATGTATTGTAAAAGAGACAACGCAAAGAATAACGATGAAATTGACACTTTGGGGAATTGAAATGGACAATTTCGATTCAGCCAATTGACAAGGCAAACAGAGGAGGAAATCATTAACTGCTCAGACTTTAAAAGGGAATAACCAAACAATAATCAAAATACAACCCAGTTCAAACACATCAACTTACCCTATATACAAAACAGCATCTTGGTTTTCAGTGTCACGGGTCCAGATTGCTATTTTATCTCCTTTTGCTCGAATATTAATTACAGCGCCACAAACATCATTGCTATGTTGATCAAAAGCTTCTCCAATAAGGCACAACAACTGGCAAAATATCAAATACAAAAAAGATCAATGAAATTGTTTTAGCAGCTGCTTTCATGTTAAAAAGGTAGTGGCTGAAAGAAACTCATTGAATTACAGCAAGTTGACATGATGGAACATAACAGAAAGATGTTTTAGTTCAGTCATACTATACTGATTAAAAACAATTTGATTTTAATTTTTTTTAAATAGTTTTACAATATCGCAGCACAATTAAACAGGCAACTAGAATGAAACATGACAACTAATCTGTGCACAGCAATCAGCTTGAAAACAATGCAATTGTATCCCAATAACATACTGAAATGGATAGATTAGGAAGAAGTAGACTTGATGGGCCGAATGGCCTAATTGTACTCCGATTCCTTATGTCCTTATATCGGAATAAACCATTCTGAATAACTCTCCTGCTTTTTAAAATACTGAATCGATTTCACATCCACTGAGGAAAGGAAAAATGTTGGTTTCAAAAAGACTGCACCATGGTCTGAATTCCTTCAATCTGAGGTTCAAGATTATCCTGTTACAGTCCTTGGAGCTGGGCTTAAACCTACAACTTTGTTGTACGCTACTAACCAAATTCTAACTAATATTGAAAGGATGTCTTCCCTATCACGTGACGTAAATAGATACCTCTATTTTGAAGAATTTTCCCACAAGTAAAACAATAATACTTTATTAGCCAAGTATGTTTTGCAACATACGAGGCATTTCATTTTCCATTATACAATTTCATTGTACAAATCTTTATATCAAGTACGACTAATAATGATGCAAAGTGAAAAATACATGAAATGTAAAATTAAGAATGCTTGCTGACAATTTTTTATTGAGATGACAAGAACAAAATAAGGTCCTGGGTGCAGTCAAAGGTGGTCACTTGGAGATGCACTGCCCTAAAAGAAAATTAACAGGTAAAGTTTGAACTCACTGTTTCAAGCCAGAACCGATCTAGTTCCAACATCCTTTGCTGCTTCGACAAAGTAATCAACCATCGTCCACCATACTTATTTCTGCTGTCCTCCCACATGGGTTCAATACCATCCTACAGGATGAGGACAAAAATAAGTTAAAGACAAGTAAACAATTTAAAGATTCGGATCTCAAGTCTCTGGAATTGAGAAATTCCCCATATCCTCTTCCTAACATTCATGTGTTAATTTAGTTAAAATAATCTTGATTACATTCATATATAAAATAACACTTTATTGTCATTATAAATACATACAACAAAATTTCAGGCGCACTGCCCGAGCGGAGCTCCAACGTATCAGATAAATAATAACAAAACGGCAAGGAAACATCGTCATAATGTGCAAAATTTCACGGTAGAGTGTTGTGGCAGTACAAAATATTGGCTATGGGGACTGTGTTCAGTGCAGAGTTCAGAGTGGTGATGGCCTTGGGGTAGAAACTGTTTGTTAATCTTGTGATGTGTGATTTGATGGACCTATAACGCATTCCTGAGGACAGAATGGCAAACGAGTGATGTGCGGGATGAGATGAGTCCTTTAGTATGAGTGATGCCTTCCGCAGGCAACAAGAACTATAGATCTCTTCCCGGGCAGGCAGGTGTGTGTTGGTGATCTTCTGGGCTGTATTGATGACTCTCTGCAGAGCCTTCTTGTCAGCTGCAGAACTGTTGCCATACCACACCAGGATGCCATGTGTCAGGACTCTCTCTGTGGCACAACGGTAGAATGACACTAGCAGCTGTTATGGCAAGTTGACTTTCCCCGAGTGATCTTTGGAAGTAAAGCCGTTGTTGTGCCTTCTTTACCAGGGAGTGTGTGTTAGTTGACAACCTGAGATCTGCTGAGATGTGGGTGCCCATGAACCTTAAACTGGAGATTCAGATAATGAAATGAAAGCAATTCCTCTCCTGTATACTAAATATTCAATATTGTGCACATTTCAAGTTTAATTCTTGGGCTGCTTTGACTATGTAACTGTAAACCTTTAGGCAATGAAGTCAAAATAAGTTTCTAGTTTCAACAGTGAAATCAGCTACCACAGAGCAGGATGATATTTTGGCAGGGAGGCGAAGCCAAAATAAATTGTGTCTTTGTTCAAGGGAATTTTCACACAAGCAGTAATAATCTATTGAGGTCATCTGGAATTACCAGAATTTAGAAAACATAGAAATTAGGTGCAGGAGTAGGCCATTCGGCCCTTCGAGCCTGCACCACCATTCAATATGATCATGGCTGATCATCCAACTCAGTATCCCGTACCTGCCTTCTCTCCATACCCTCTGATCCCCTTAGCCACAAGGGCCACATCTAACTCACATCTTAAATATAGCCAATGAACAGGCCTCAACTACCCTCTGTGGCAGAGAGTTCCAGAGACTCACCACTCTCTGTGTGAAAAAAGTATTTCTCATCTTGGTCTTAAAGGATTTCCCCGTGACCCCTTGTCCTGGACTTCCCCAACATCGAGAACAATCTTCCTGCATCTAGCCTGTCCAACCCCTTAAGAATTTTGTAAGTTTCTATAAGATCCCCTCTCCATCTCCTAAATTCTAGAGAGTATAAACCGAGTCCATCCAGTCTTTCTTCATAAGACAGTCCTGACATCCCAGGAACCAGTCTGGTGAACCTTCTCTGCACTCCCTCTATGGCAATAATGTCCTTCCTCAGATTTGGGGACAAAAACTGTACGCAATACTCCAGGTGTGGTCTCACCAAGAACCTGTACAACTGAAGTAGAACCTCCCTGCTCCTATACTCAAATCCTTTTGCTATTAAAGCTAACATACCATTCGTTTTCTTCACTGCCTGCTGCACCTGCATGCCTACTTTCAATGACTGGTGTACCATGACACCCAGGTCTCGCTGCATCTCCCCTTTTCCTAATCGGCCACCAATTTGTTCTGCAATTACAACTGCATTTCCTCTGGCAATATTGCTCAAGATTCTTCAGTAACGTTTATAAATTCAGTAAAGGATTCCTTGCTACTATAAAATCTTTACAAAAAAAGGGAGCATTTTGATTAAAAAAAGACAAAGTGCTGGAGTAACTCAGTGGGTCAGACAGCATCTCTGAAGAACCAAATACGTGACGTTTCCGGTCTGGTCACATTCTTCAGACTGTTTGTGGTGGTGTGGGGGGAGAAGGGGGGGGGGGGGGGGGGGGGTGTGGGGGGAGAAGGCTAAAGGAGGAGGGGCAGGACAAAGCCTGGTGAGTGATAGCTGGATACCAGTGAGGGGTGGTGGGGTTTGATAGGTAGATGGTTGGATAAAGGCCAGAGATGAAAAGGTAAAAAATAAAAAATAAATTTGCACAAATTGCAAAGCCAGAGGAAGAGCTGAAAATGGAACGAGGAGAGAAATGGGTGTGAGTTCACTTGGGGCACAGGGAAGGGGGGGGGGGGGGAGGAAGGGGGAAGGAGTTTGTAGGTTAGTTACTCAAAATGGGGCATGGGGGGCAGGGTGGGGGGAAGGAAAGGGGAGGGGTTTGTAGGTTAGTTCCCCAAAATTTGAGAATTCGATCTTCAAACCATCAGGTTGTAAGCCACACAAGCAGAATGAAGTGTGGTTCCTCCAGTTTGCATGTGGCCTCACTCTGGTAATGGAGGCCCAGGAGAGAAAGGAGAGTTAAAATGGTTAGGAACCAAGTGATCCAGCAAGCCTAAGCAGACAGAGTGCTAGTGTTCAGTGAAATTAAGCCGTGCTTCAGTCCACACCAACCACCCATTCACACTAGTTCTATGTTATCCCTCTTGCATCCACACCCTACATTCGAAGGGAAAATTTAGAGGCCAATTAACCTGTAAACACACACATCTTTTGGATGTAGGAGCAAATCCATGATAAATTCAGGTTTGGTATTATCATGTAGAATTCTACAATGGGCAATGGACTGTTGGATGAATGAGCTTTACTTGTCCTAGACAAGGCAAGACAAAATTAATTAGTTGGTAAAGGAACAAAAGTGAATTTCTCCCCACAGTGTACTTTGAACTGCATTCTTTACAAATGTGACTATGATGTAGAACAATACATAATTTAAAGTGTATGCATTTCCCTTTGGAACTAGGAGCAAGCTTTACTCAATTAAGTTAACAAACCTTAAAGAGAGAGTAGTCACAGCCCGACATCAGCCTACTGGCAAGTTGAATATGATTGTATAGTCTATTGAAACAGAAACAAACAAAACATTTCAATTTGAGGAAGAAATAAATCAAATCCTATTGAATATTTACCCCAAGAATACATTGCTAGTAAAAATAAATGACCAAGTATTGTTATGATCACAGTATTTGTACTTGTAACTCAAAGTTTAATTTTGAGATACAACACGGAAACAGGCCTTTCAGCCCACGCCGACCATAACCACTGTACACTAGCACTATCCTACACACGAAGGCCAATTTACAATTCTTACCAAAACAAGTTAACCTACAAACCTGTGTGTCTTTGGAATGCAGAAGGAAACCAGATCTCCCGGATAAAACCCATGTAGTCACAGTGGGTAGGTACAAACTCCATACAAACAGCATCCATAGGCAGGATCGAACCCAGGTCTCTGGCGCTGTAACACACCAACTCTACTGCAGCCCCACCGTGCCACCCCTGGTGTCTTACAAAAAGAAATGTTCTGCAGTAACTCAATAGGTCAGGCAGCATAGCCCGAGAACATGGATAGATGACATTTCAGGTTTGGGACCCTCCTTTCAATATTCTAAAGTCCTTTGTGAAATTCTGCAAATTTGCCTAAAATTATTTGCGCAAAGGAAAAATTCAATGCAGAAAATAAACTATCTAAAATAGAAGGACGATAGAAAAGGATTCATTGCAAAAGGATTTGAGTACAAGAGCAGGGAGGTTCTACTGCAGTTGTACAGGGTCTTGGTGAGGCCACACCTGGAGTATTGCGTACAGTTTTGGTCTCCTAATCTGAGGAAAGACATTCTTGCCATAGAGGGAGTACAGAGAAGGTTCACCAGACTGATTTCTGGGATGGCATGACTTCCATATGAAGAAAGACTGGATAGACTTGGCTTGTACTCGCTGGAATTTAGAAGATTGAGGGGTGATCTGATAGAGACTTACAAAATTCTTAAGGGGTTGGACAGGCTAGATGCAGGAAGATTGTTCCCGATGTTGGGGAAGTCCAGGACAAGGGGTCACAGTTTAAGGATAAGGGGGAAGTCTTTTAGGACCGAGATGAGAAAATCGTTTTTCACACTGAGTGGTGAATCTGTGGATTTCCCTGCCACAGAAGGTAGTTGAGGCCAGTTTGTTGGCCATATTTAAGAGGGAGTTGGATGTGGCCCTTGTGGCTGAAGGGATCAGGGGGTATGGAGAGAAGGCAGGTACAGGATACTGAGTTGGATGATCAGCCATGATCATATTGAATGTCGGTGCAGGCTCGAAGGGCTGAATGGCCTGCTACTGCACCTAATTTCTATGGTTCTATGTTTCTAAAAGGAAAACATTAAAATATCAAGGAGCAAAGGGTACAAAGTGTTAAAGTACAGAGGATGAATGGCAAAGATCCTTCCATCACCACAATATGTACAGGAGAAAATAGTTACAGAAACCAAATCTGCACATTGCCATAAAATATACCAACTAGCATTTACAGTAGTTGGCCAAGTTTATAATCAAGCACTACAATTGCATTCCAGAATCAGCAAAAGTTATGCCATACAGGATGCAGTAAATCTGCACATACAACTCAATATTCAGTAGCTATTTTTCCTTAGCAATTTCTTGATGAAGAATTGCACAGCATTTCTATAATAAAAACAAAACAGCTCCGTTTAGTTAAACAGTGCTAATTTATTGTTTGAGGGAAGACAAAAGTGCTGGAAAAACTCAGCGGGTGCAGCACCATCTATGGAGCGAAGGAAATAGGCACATTTTTGACCCACAACCCTTCTTCAGACTGGTGTGGGGTAGGGGGGGGGGGGGGGGGGGTGGAGGGCGGGGAGAAGAAAGGAGAAAGGAAGAGGAGGAGCCTGAGGGCTGAGGGAGAGTTGAGAAGGGGAGGAGACAGCAAGGCTGTTTGAAGAATATGACTCTCACCAAGCAAGGAAACAAAGTATAATTTTAACGATGACCCTAAAAGTATATTAACAAAACCAATCTAGGAAATTAATACAGAGTTTGTGGTCCCTTTGTACTAATCAAATTGTGGCAGTGTACTTAAAATGGAGCGAGATCTTACCTGGAGTTGGCTAAGTTTATAATCAAGCACTACCATTGAATTCCAAAGTCCTTACCTGGACTTTTACCTGTCTGTACATCTGGACGGCTGCGGAGGGTTGAGGTCCTGACCAAGGGGGAAAATGGAGGAGGATTCGCCAAATTTTGTGCCTTCCACCACAGTGATGAATGCTGTGGTGGATGTTTATGTTAACTTTTTGGGTGTTTTAGTTTTGGGTGTTCTTTATCATTGTATGCTGCTGGCAAATTCATTTCACTTGCACTTTATGTGCAATGTGACGAATAAAACCGTATTGTATTGTATTGATGCATAATATGATATTACTACAGCTCTTAAAGACCAGGGCTAAAAAACAACAAACTCAATTTAAAATCAACCCAAGACACGATCCAAAACAACTTGTGATATTGTGGATCTTCATTACAAGTGAATTAATAAGAGATGTTGGCAGGTAGCATAGGTGGCTGTCTTCAAGGTCACAATTGCAATTACAACAATCAAGTATCAAGACACGTGTTTATCTTGACACACTGATCAAAGCAACCATCCCCTGCACTCTCCCACCCCTGTTTTAGTTCTTAGTTAGGAAAATAATCCTCTGTTTTAGTCAGTTTATTAGATACAGCAAAATTTGCAACAACTTGAACAGTTTCATTTATTTCAGCTTTTGCAGTCAACTTAAGTGAGCAAGTTTCATTCCCACACCTGGCCCAAGCACCAGCAGAATATTGAAAGGAGTAAAAAAAAACCCAACCTGAAATGTCACCTATCCATATTCTCCGGCTATGCTATCTGACTTAACGAGTTACTTCAGATTTCATTTCTTTTTGTAAACCAACATCTGCAGTTCCTCATTTCTCCGTATTGAAAGGTATCAATGGACTTAAAATATTATTCAATTTAAAATATTGTTGAAATATGAGTACATACGCCCAGAAATCCTCCACGGTGTCAAACTTAGTAACAAGGCGAAGATTTGCCTGCCAGCATTTGCTTTTATCATTTTTGTAAAACCAGAGGGTCCATCTGTATTTGGGACAAGAATAAAAATAGGCACAAAGTGAAAACTGAGTAAAATCAACCAGTTGGTACTACTGAATTCAACTTTCTATTCATAAAAATCCAAATAAAATTTATAATTGTGAAGTACCACAAACATTATGAAAAATATGTATATCAAATACTGTGCACAAAGAAGTTACCTTAAGTGGACATTGCTTGATTCATTCACAAACTGGAATCAAGATTGAAAATAGAATTGCTGGAAAACTTCAGAAAAAAGCTGTATCTGTTCACAGATGCTGCTTGATCCAGTCAGGTTCTTGCTTTGAGGCAGAATCAGGATCATGAAATATTTTATCCAAGTAACAAAATTCCTACAATACCCCCTGCACCACAAAATGTAATGCAACCATTTTATCTGCCAGCGGCCTCGAATAACATGTATTCACTAAAAGAGTCACGTGTACAATCATATTTCTAAAAAAAAGTACTGGATCAGATTTTTTTTTTGAAACATAGCTACATCTAGAACATTCTTCCAATTTTGGATGAGTTTGGACTGGAGCAACCATGGTGAAGGTCCAAAGTGGGTCATTAACATGGTTTATCCTCTGTGCATCTGATTATCACAAGATTAAGAGAAAGGTCCATAGCAAAGTTATTTCGATATGCATAATAAAAGCATCATTAAAAAACCTAACTGCACAGATAGATGATATTTTATCCGAGTTTACATTTGAAGGCAATGCCTAGCTAACTGTTTTAGAACTATACCTAGCAATTGACATCTCTCCTTCCCCCCCCCTCCCCCCCACACAGACACAAAAATAATTGTGATTTTTGCTTCAGTAGCAAATATTCAATCTCATTTTCCATCAGTGAATGTCAGGATAACTAGAGAGATTGTACCTGTTCTGTAAAGGATGTTTCACCCGTGGTTGAACAGTCAGATCCTCTTTCTTAGGGGACTTTGTTTTCTCAGACTTTCGAATGGTCATGTGAACCTTAATCAATCAATAAGGTACATGTATAATACATATTGCACATTTCTTCCATTCTAACGTGAAATTAATATTTTGGCAGAAAATATGTATTAAAAACAAAATGCGACAAGTCCAACCAAACAAATTAAGAGAGCAACTTTAGAGAAAGAACTGCCACTGAACAAGCTAATGACCCAACACCTTATTCTGAGGAAAAGGTGAATTAGCCAAAGTATTTTCTCAGTAGCATCCTCCAGAATCAGTTAAAAACTCAACTGTTTTAAATCAACTAGCAGGTGATGTGGGGTGGGAGGTGTTTTTTTTTTAAACTTCAAAGCTTTACTTATGGGAAATTTGCAAGGACTAGACAACACTAAAATAGGGTTCAAATCATTCAAAATGAGATTGGCAAAGTTATTTTAGTAGCATATATAGCATTCAGTAAAACCCAAACAATATCCAGGATAAGCAGATCAATAACTTATACCACATAATTGTCTGTCAACGACCATAATCAATACCAACTTTAAATTATATTCAGATAAATAACTCTTCCATTGTCAGAATCCTTGGGGTGTTTTCAAGCAGATAAAAGCAAACAAATTTGGACCTTGAAACATAACCTGGAAAATATTATTTTAGTACTGTGATGAAATGTGTCATGCATTACAAGGTCAGTCACACAAAAGACAAAACAAACTCACTTGATAGTCACCCCGTCTGCAACCAATCACTCTATCCATATTTTGGCAACAGTTTGTACCATCAACCGGATGCACAACAGCAACTCACCCACTCTTAGACAGCACCTTCCAAAGCCAATCAGCTGAAAGCACTAGGGATGAACCAATTGGAAGTTGCCCCAAGAGACTCACCATCCTGACCTTGATATTATATATATATATCATCAATTCCTTCATCAGGTCAAAATCCTGGAACAACCTCTCTAATAGTATTGTGGGCATATTCACATTGCAAGAACTACAGCAGTTCAATAATGTAACTCACCACCACCAGCTTAGCAAGAGCAATTAAATGCTGGCTCAGTCCACATCCCTTCAATTAATTTTATTTTAATCCAAATTATATTCAATTTGCCTGCATTACCACCCTCCATCTGATTTTTAGAGTTCCTATAAATATATGTAATTTATTTTTTCCTCTAATTGCTTATGCCTTTCCTTCAGTTCAAGAATTCTAACAAACTGTTCTATTTTGTAACAAAGGCCTTATCCAGCCATTTTAACAAAAAAAGGCATGGACAGGACATTAAGGATTTGTTTTCTAATGGCATAACACTGCTATCTTGCAGATTTATATCATAATTTCTTCACAAAGAAAACAAATTCTTTTGTGACCACAACAATCCTCTAACAATTTAGATTAGGCCGATTTCAACTGGTTTCTAACTAGCTTACAACATTAGAGTTTACATACAGATGTACGTTTCCAATTAGCCACAGGAACAACCACCCATTAAAGATAAATTGAGATCTGTGGCTTCCTCACCCGTCACCAAATTCACCCCTCGGCATGAAAAACGACAATTCAAAGACCTCTCATCGATAACTTATGAAGTTATATTATCTATTCAGTTTACTTTCCCTCAGGTTACACATAAAATCTTCTATCAAACTAAGTACAGGAAACTACACTGGCATTTCCTCAGATATTTTGCCACGTGGAGTCTTATCCTCAACGTTCGCCCATCCACGAAAGTGTAGGAAGGAACTGCAAATGTTGAATTAAACTGAAGATATGCACAACATTTTGGAGTAACTCAGCGGGACAGGCAGCGTCGCCCATTCCTTCTCTCCAGAGATGCCACCTGTCCCACTGAGTTACTCCACGAAAGTTAAAAGTTCCCCCTTCACCCATGGAAAGAAACAACCATTACCGGCTGTGCTACCGCCATGCTGAAGTGTGAAATTCCCACATCCACGCACCAATCTCCCATTTAAGGAGTTAATTGAGCACTTGTTGGATGCCCTGTTCCAACCAGATTTGCTATTTGTGAAGGGTGTTATAATCCTCAAATGTTCCTCCAATTAAATGACGACGTAATCGGAAGCTTTTGTTTTCGAGTGCATTAAACGACTTCCCCCCGACGTTTAATTCCGATTACGGGGTGGATCCTGGTCCCAAATGTTGATCATTTGGTAAGTTTGTAAATATAGGAACCAAGATTATAGCGTTGCTTATACGGATAAACTTAAAGGGTTACATAGAAAATAGGTGCAGGAGTAGGCCATTCGGCCCTTCGAGCCTGCACCGACATTCAATATGATCATGGCTGATCATCCAATTCAGTATCCTGTACTAAGGGTTGTTCACTTACATCTATTTTTACAAAAGTCAAATTAATAATTTTGATTATAAGTATTTCCAATGCCCCTTTTAGTCTTTTGAATTTAGCGAACATAAAATCTATCAAAATATCAGGAGTTTACCAAAGTGTTTATACAAGATGTTGTAAAGTGCCCCGGGGAAGATTTTGAACAGCAATATGGCTATTTCTGAATTATTTATTTTTAAAAGGAATAATTGGCTTCATTGCGCCCTCTGGGTGCTAAGAACGCTGGTTTGACTTCAATAGTTTGATCAATGTGTAAATTCATGGTGTTATTCCATGCCACCCGCCATAAGGATAAGAATATCACCATGTGCTCCGCTGATGCCCGTTGGATAGATGCAGAGCGGAATGGTCATTGCATCCTTTCACGAACAACTGTAATTGAATGCCAGCTCTGCTAACTTGTCGCTTCATTGTTTTAACCCAGTGTGGCGGGATATATGTTCAACAACAGGTGAAAGTCCCTCTCATCCCCCGACGCGGGCAGACGCGGCACGCACACAACAACAATGTAATTTAAAGGAGCCATCAATTACTTGGAAATGCCGTGGTGATTGTCTTCTACAAGCTGTTCATACATAAACAAGAATGCTTTAACTCTGCAGCATCTGTGAAGAGAGAAATCCTCTGACGTTTTTGGTCCGTGACTTCCTCACAACGGGGGGGGGGGGGGAAGAGAGAGTAGAGGGTTTACAGTTTTTGAAGCACATCTGAGAGGAATGAGATGCAAATCAGAAAACTATACGAGATAAGTTAAGACAAATGAAGTGAAAAGGAGCGTGAGTTCTGGCTGTGAGCAATACAGGTTAAATGAGCAGATTGAGAAAAGGACATCAGCATGGGAGATAATGGAGAGCAGCATATATATCTCAGTGGTTCACTCATCCCATCCGATTCAAACAACCCCATCCCCAGGTATTTTCTCCAGCAACTGCTGAAGATGTTAACCTGTCCTCCCATACCTCGTCCCTCACCTGCATCCAGGGACCACAGCAGTCCTTTCAGGTGAGACAGATGTTCATGTGCACCTCCTCTAACTTCATCTACTGCATCCAGTGTTCCCGATGTGGCCTCTCATATGTTGGTGAAATTAAGCATAGACTTGGCGACTGTTTGCTAAACACTTGTGATTGGACAGCCAAGGCCTACTAGGTCTCCTTGTTGCTAACAATTTTAAATCCCCTTCCCATTCCGATACTGACCTTGCTGTCTTGGGCTTCCTCCATTGCCAAAGTGAGGCCTCGCACAAAATGGTGGAACAGCATCTCATAATTTGCATGGGTAGTTTACAACCCATAGGTACGAACATTGAATTCTCATCTATCCATGTTCTCCCGAGATGCTGCCTGACGTATTGAGTTAATCCAGCACTTTGTGTCCTTTTTTTATTAACACTTTTCAGACTTCTTTGCCCCACCTACTTGATTTTAAGTGTACTACTGTGTAAATCAGTCTACGTGGAGAAATTAGTAGTTGAGTCAAATTATTAATTTTGGCTACTTTTCAAAAGGTTTACATGTTCAAGAGTTCCAATATATTTTGAGGTGTCCAGATTAAACAGTGTGGATAAAATTGCTGTCAGAAGAATAAGACCTCCATCTATGTTTGAACAAGACAGAATAACATTTTTTATGTAATTCTCGCCGTCCAGCTCCTGAATCTACCTGTTTACCTTTTCCTAAGTGCCACAGTTAACACTATTTCTTAAAATTATAACATTGACACACCAGGGATGGCACAGGGACACAACTAGTAGAGCTGCTACCTTATCATTCCAGCAGCTCTGGGTCAATGCTGATCCCCAATGGTATCGGTTTGGAGTTTGCACATCCTCCTTGTAGTCATATTTCCCCAGGCACTCCTGCCTTTTCCAATGTCTGATAGTCACATAGGTTCATAAGCTACTTGGCTTCTATAAATTCCCATTACTGAGTACGAAGAAGAATCAGAATTATGTTAGAAGCCCTTCTTCGGACTCTGAAGAAGGGTCTCGACCCAAAGCGTTACCCATTCCTTTGGGTTACTCCAACATTTTTTGTGACTATCTTCAGTGTAAACCAGCATCTATGGTTTCTTCCTACACAATCAGAATGGTGATAATGGGCATGTGTGAGTGAACCTCCCCCCACCCCCCATCAGTCTGAAGAAGGGTTTCGGCCTGAAACATTGCCTATCTCCTTTGCTCCATAGATGCTGCTGCACCCGCTGAGTTTCTCCAGCATTTTGTGTACCCCTGAACTGATAGAATTGTTCTGACAGTCAACACAGACTCAATGAGCCAAATTGGCTGTTTCTATGTTGTAAGAAAATATATACAACTTTGTAAATATTTAGTTTCAGGATGTAGATCCAACAGGATCAGGATTGAGATACATTCCTCATGGATTCTGTGTGCCTGTTGATTTTGTCCTCCCAGGTTGTTTGAGAGTTGAGATCAGACTTAAACACAGTGCTGGATCTGTGGAGGGAATGGACAAATTACATTTTAGGTCAGTATCATGAAGAAGGGTCCCGATCCGAAACATCGTTTGTCCATTTTCTCCACAGATGCTGCCTGACACACTGAATTCCTCCAGCACTTGTGTTTTGCTGAAGATTGCAGATCTGCAGTTTCTTGCATCTACTGTCAGAATTTGTTTGCAAAGAACAGCAGTGCATTTTGTTGTTCTGATCCAGATGCATTTGGTTTGTTCTGAAATGCCAGATGCCCCCTCTCCATGAAATCCCAAAAAGAGGCCACAGCTTTGGTATGGCAACTGCTGAGCCCAAGACTGCAAGAAATTGCAGAGTTGTGAATGCAGTCCAATCCATCACACAAACCTACTGCCCCCCAGAATTTGACCTCACTGTGGTGAGTGTAAGGGAATTTAATAGGGGACTGAGAACACATCCTTGTGGGACACCAGTTTTGAGAATTAACTCGAGGCTGCAATGGCAGAGGCAGGCAGGGCCGGATTTAGATGAAGAGAGGCCCTAAGCTATTTCACTTGTGCGGCCTCCCCCTCCCAATCCACCACCCCCATGACTAGAGGGCCATGACAGTGACAGTGTGACACTTTTAGATCCTACTTTATGTTGTCATTAAACAGTTGGTTTTAAAATGCATATTGGATTCACCGCAGAGCGGGCAATGCCTTACCTGGATCACCGTTTGAAGCTCTGGAGTGTTGGGCCTGCTGTTGCAACATCATGAAGCTGTGGTTTGCGGCGCTCCCAGCCTTGGGCCACGCTGATTTCAACATCACGGAGCCCTGGGATCCCTTTGCCGAGGGCGGCCAGCGTGAATCTCCGCCCAGCTCAGCCTGTGGACTTCGGGAGCCGTGGTCTCCGGTAGGAAGTGGCCGATTCGAAAGTCCAAGCCGCTGAGAATGTTCTCCCATTCCGACGTCGGATGGTCACCCCAAATTTAATTGTACCAATTGGTGCATGTGATAATCAGTGTCTCTTGAATTGAATGTGAAATATTAAGAAATAAAGAAACTACACATACACTAAGAGTAAAAATGTTTTTTTCTCGCCTTCATAGAAAAATCATCTAGAAGTTCACCAAGATCTGTTTGTCTAAGTTTGTCACTCTCAATGCACATAATGCTCATTGCAGACAACCTCTCTTGAGACATTGTGGACCTTAATTCATTTTTAATTCTTTTGAGTCTTGAAAAAGACCTCTCTCCCGAGCAGTTGGTGACCATTACGCTAAGAAACAGCCGCAAGGTTGCTTCCACATTAGGGAAGGCCATCTGAATTGTTTCCTTGTATATTATTAGATAACGGTCTGTATGAGACAGAGAGTGCCCTTCTGTATGCCTATGGCTTTGTCTCACGTACGAGTGAAAGTGCAAAAATTCATCAGTAAGTTTCAGGTCAACATCTTCTGGGTATGCTTCCATCAACAGTTCAACACCTTGCTGAATTTCTTGCTTAGATGCGGTCCGATTAGCAAGAAAGGAAAACTGTTGTGCAACTTCACTGTGCACAGTACCTCTTCTTTTTAAATTGGTTTCAAGTGCATCTAGTATAGGAATAAAGGATTTTATCCTAAACTTATCTCTTGAAGAGAGTTTATCAAAAGCATCAAGACCAGGTGCACCTTCATAATTTCCTTGCCATTTCCTTACTCTTTGTCTCCCTGTGACAGTTCTGTAGTTAACATCTGGCAAGGTGGCCTTTGCTTGTTGCTCAAGCTCATCAACGTTTTCTCTAATTTTGCTTACAAAATCCTGAAGTGAACTGTACAAACTTGCACAAGTGCTCAATAACAGTTTGGATTTCTGAATGACTTTGTTGATCTTGTGGAAATGACCTAGCAGACAGGCCCAAAAATGCAGCATAAACACAAATTCCGGTTCTTCCATTTTCTGCAAAAGATTGTTAGCTTGAAGGTACACAAAAGGCTGGAGAAACTCAGCGGGTGCAGCAGCATCTAAGGAGTGAAGGAGATGGGCGATGTTTCGGGTCGAGACCCTTCTTCAGACTGGTCAGGGATCAGGGAAACGAGAGATATAGACGGTGATGTGGAGAGATAAAGAACAATGAATGAAAGATATGCAAAAAAGTATCGATGATAAAGGGAACAAGCCATTGTAAGCTGTTTGTGGTGTGAAAATGAGAAGCTGGTGCGACTAGGGTGGGGGAGGGAGATAGAGAGAGAGAGAGGGAATGCCAGGGCCCGAGGGCTGAGGGAGAGGTGGGAAGGGGAGGAGACAGCAAGGGTTAACAGAATTGAGAAAATTCAATGTTCAAGCCCAAAGGATGCAGACTCCCCAAGCGGAATATGAGGTGCTGTTCCTCCAACTTGCGGTGTTGCTCACTCTGGCTGTGGAGGAGGCCCAGGACCGAGAGGTCGGATACGGAATGGGAGGGGGAGTTGAAGTGCTGAGCCACCGGGAGGTCGGGTTGGTTAATGTGGACCGAGCGGAGGTGTTCGGCGAAACGATCGCCAAGCCTCCGCTTTCGGCGAAACGATCGCCAAGCCTCCGCATTTGTTAGCTTGAAGCCTGGTATCACCCTTCACATTAACATCAGAGTACAAATTACTGAGGGCATCAGTGATAGCGCTGTAACTTTCCAAAATAGCTTCTGTGGCTTTTGCATGTGCCTCCCACCTAGTGTCTGACAAATATTTAGGCACTTTTGACTGAGGTTGCAAAAATGATTTTAGAACTGCCCATCTTTTTGTGGAGGATGAAAAGAAGGTATAAATTTCATTGATAATTCCAAAACAGTTCACTACATCCAAGCAGCAATCAACAGCCGAACGGACCACCAAATTTAATGAGTGTGCAGCGCATGGAATAAATCTTGCAAATTTGTTTTTTTCGAGGATTTTTTGTAGCATACCCTTGTACTTACCAGCGCTGTTCGCAGCATTGTCATAAGACTGCCCTCGGAAGAAGAGCTCCAAATCGCGGCGGGCGCGGAACTCATTGAGGTGGGGATGGAGGGGGACAAAAGTGAGGCCTCTGCTTCAGACAGACCGTTCAGTATCTGAGAGGGGGAGGTCAGGGGGGGATGGTGAACACAAGGCAGGGATGGGGATTGGGGCCAGAGGAAGGCAGGTGAGTGGACTGAGGCCGAGGCTATGTATGGTTGGGGGCTGGTGGGGGTGGGGGGGGGGTAGGGGGAATGAGGACTGGGGAAGAACTGGGGCATGGTTTGAGGAGAATGGGGAAGACCCTGTGGAACAGCCACTGAGGTTACCAGGGTTGGGCGACTAGCACTAAGACCCAGCGCAGTCAAACTCAGGGGAGTTGGAGTCTGCAGCATGGAAACTTAAGGCCCGGTGCTGAGTCTAGGCTGCAGGTATGGCGATGGCTGCGGGCTGCTGGAGGGCGGTGGAGTGGCGAGGGTCAGCGGGCAAAGCGTGGGAGGTCCCGGTGGGCAGGAAACCAGTCCCATCAGAGACTGTGAGCAGGGTTAACTATAGAAAGGACCATTCCGCCTATCATAAAGGGTGGCTGCTCATCCCACCCACCCTTTACCCCGCCCGGAGCCATATCCCTTCTCCCCTGATGCAGGTAGGTCGGGCACAGTCGGAGCTGGTTCTGACATTGTTAAACTGCAGCCGCGTACCGACTCAAACACTCCTGACTGTTGAAAGGACAAGGCTCAGAAAATACGAATATGTCAAAAGTTTTATACACCTTGGTGGAGCGGGCCGAGGCCCCCCCTAGATCTCGAGGCCCTAAGCTTAAACTTGTCTATCTTATACATAAATCCGGCTCTGGAGGCAGGGGTGCTAATTCCTAGATCCAGGAGTTTGGAAATGAGTTTGGAAGGGATAATGGATTTGAAAGCAGAGCTAACATTGATAAATAAGAGTAATGTAGGAGTCATTGTTGTCAAGGCATTCCAGAGATAAGTTTAGGGCCAGGGAGATGCTATCTGCTGTGGATCTGTTGCAACGGTAAGCAAACTACAGTGGATCAAGGCTGACTGGAGTTTATGTGGACATCACTATTCTCTTGACGACGGTGAATGTTAAAGCATTCTGTAAGGCAACAACTTTGGGTGATTAAAATTAAAATAAATAATGTGAATAAATCACAGAGCTTGATAAACTCTTTCCCTGGATGATAGCTAATAAGGCATGCTACCTTACATTTCTTTAGCACTGGGTTGATAATGGTATTCTGAAGCAGGTGGGGGACCTTAGAATGAACCAGTGTAAAAAGATGTTTGTGAATACCTCTGCCAGCTGATCCACACAGGTCTTGACTTTAGACTTTAGAGATACAGCGTGGAAACAAGCCCACCGAGTCCCGGCGACCGGCGATCACTCTGTACACGAGCACTACCTCTATATTAGGGACAACTTACTATTTGCAGAAGTCAATTAACCTGTCGTTGGACCGCGAACCTACCAACGTGTCCGTCTTTGTGCAGGAAGAAACAGAAGCACCTGGAGAAAACCCACGCAGTCACAGGGAGAATGTACAAATTCCATACAGGGCAGCATCCATAGTCCAGGATCGAACCCGGGTCTGTAAGGCAGCAACTTTGGGTGATTAAAATTAAAATAAATAATGTGAATAAATCACAGAGCTTGATAAACTCTTTCCCTGGATGATGAGCAAAGCAAGGGAGGATATTGTCTTGACAGTGGCATTTTGTATTCTCCCGTGGGCTTGGACAAGATGCCCGAAACCCTGGAATAAGCCAGAATGATGCAGAAATAAATAGATAGGGAACTGAGGGGTTCTGCCTGGTGCAGGCAGTTTGGATAAGTTTAAATTGGGATCATGTTTGGCACAGGCATGCTGGGCTGAAGGTTCTGTTCCTGTGCTGTGCTGTTCTATGTAATCCAGGTAATTTACCAACAAGTTGAAAACTATACTTAAGAAAATATGAGTTTAAAGTTCCCCAAGTTTCACAGGTCCCACTGGGGATCTGCCTCGACCCACTCGTTGATTATTTCCAGCATTTGCTGCTTTTATTAGATTCCACAGGCGTATTTCAAAGCCGTGTACTTAGGCAGTGTACTTTCTGCCATCCGACTACTATTGTCCACAATAGTTTATAGAACAGACTCCGTTAATTAATTAATATTTCGCCTAGGAAAGACCCCAAAATGCTGGAGTAACTCAACGGGTCAGGCAACATCCCTGGAGAAGACGCCTCTAATATTTCGCCTGCTTCGGAATGGTTTTTTTAGAGTAGAGCGATGAAACTCTTCAAATGTGCTTGAAAGAGAAAACTGAAGATTGCTCGGGCCCCATAATTACAGCGCGAACCCCCTTTGAGGCAGAAATCGTGGTTACGGGAGAGACGCGAGATCCTCGGTGAAAATAATGTAACTCGTCTTCGGGGGATTACATTCCTCGAAAGGGGAGGATGTGAGTGTCCGTGTGTGGTTGCACGGCACTTTGATGAAAGCACACGCGCTTCCAGAAGAGTAATAGATAGATACGGAAGAGAACTAGAGGTTTGAGGAAGCAGCTTACTACAGACAGCGCGAAGGTGCATTAATCTGACAGGTCAGTTAATCGGTGGCATCGTCATCTCAGAACAAGATGATTTCTCTCCTCGGTAAATGTAAATAACGGTGTTGTGGTCAAATCTAACCAATCCATTATTTGACAGTTTGACAAAGGTCAGTGCTTGATGTTTGTATAATTTGTCGGTGGATGCCAATTTATCTTCATTGAGGCTTTTTTTTTGGGGGGGGGGGGGGGGGGGGGGGGGGGCGGGAATAAAAACAAATCACATATAGTGGATGTTTATTCTGCAGTGCTCCGTTTACCGAGGACCAAAATGGATGTTTTTATGAAAGGATTCTCCAAAGCAAAGGAAGGGGTGGCTGCGGCAGCTGAGAAAACCAAGCAGGGAGTAGCAGAGGCGGCAGAGAAAACGAAAGAAGGGGTGCTTTATGTTGGTATGTACAGACTGGCCAGGGTCAATGTTAAAGCAGCGAGCGTGTCGTGTAAGGCAGTGTCGTTACACAAATGAAACATCGCCTCCTCAAGTAGCTGACAAGTCACTTTTACAGTTGGAGATATATATACTTAATGTGCTAAAGCAATTTTATTTTAATAAATGTTCCAAATACACATTAATGGAATCGGTAGCTAAAAATAAACTAAAAGCGTTTTTTTTTTAAATTCTCGGGAGCACGTCGTATTCTCCGTTCAAAGCTGATCTCGTTACTTGCTGGGCTCTGATTCAGTCTCAAAGGACTTATTTCCGCTGAGCATATGGACCAGCCATATGGCACTCTATCCAGCCCTGCAAAATATATCCCTTTCCAAGGATACATCAATGCGTCTACTTCAGCGGGAATGCCTTTAAATGTAACAAAAACAATGGAGGCGACGGGCGATCTTTTTTTTGTTAAACAATCATTTGCAGATCGACGGTTTCATGAAGAATGCACAAAAATAATTATATTTATATGTAATATTTCCTTAGGGTCCAAAACCAAAGAAGGCGTTTCAAGCGTCGTTTCAGGTAAATTTACCATGATGTTGACGTGATTAAAGAACTAAAATGTATAGCAATCCAGAAGTAATCAGTGTATCGAAAACAAATCATTTCTATCGTCTACATCGAGGGCTGTAGGTTGGTTTTGGTTCTTCAATGGGCAGGTTGTTAATGTTAATACAGTGATCCGTCTGTCGACATGATTTGTAGTAATACCAGTGACGTTACGTCAATAGCGTTTACGTTAAAATAATCCCTCATCAAGAGTGTATTTTACATTTATTACGTACCTGTAGCTGAATACCTTATCCTCCTGTAAACCGTTAACTGTAATTACTGCTTTGCAAATGCGAAGTTAAATCCGAGATCAAATCCCATTGCATTGAGCAAAACATTCCACAAAAAAGGTTGCCTTCCAGATAAATGTATTGGTAATTCAGTTTTTGCAATGAGCGATATTAAAATCACATTGAAGCACAGTAAGGCCAAATCTTATTTTAGGGTATGAATGCTTAATATATTAATTAAATATTATTTTGTTCATTGACATTTAAATAAAGTTAAAGTCTTCATTTTATCTTCATTTGTGATGGGAGCAGAATTAGGCAATTCAGCCCATCAAGTCTACCCCACCATTCAATCATGGCTGATCTATCTCTCCCTCTCAACCCCATTCTCCTGCCTTCTCATAACCCCTGACACCCTTACTAATCAAGAATCTATCTATCTCTGACTTAAAAGTATCCACTGACTTGGCCTCCACAGCCTTCTGTGACAAGGAATTCCACAGATTCACCACCCTCTGACTAAAACATTTCTCCTCATCTCCTCCCTAAAGGAAACTCCTCTAATTCCGTGCCTATGACCTGTGGTCTTAGACTCTCCCATGAGTGGACACATCCTCTCCATATCCACTATCCAAGCTGCACAAACTAATGTCTTCATTGTTATTTTAATGCACTTCTGTTAAAACACAAAGCAATTTTTAGCCAAAAGTTGTGGCAACAGCACGAACTTGACTAAGTTTATGAAAATTCTGCTAAATAGATTAAGACTGTGGTTATATTGCACATATAAGATGCTGCCTGACTCACTGGTTTACTCCAGCACTTTATGACTACTTATTTCATTTCTTAGCTGAACATCTTCAACGGTGTATAAAACCCTGGGGGCTAAATTGGTAGCAGTGGTAAACGAGATTTAGGATTGCAATGGAAGATTAAAGCGCTCTGTTCAATACAGTTCAAATCTCAAATGAAGACTGGTGCCTGATCACATTAATATAGTTTCTGCTACTAAACAAGGCTAGAAACATTGGTGACATGTGAAACTACAGATGCTGCCTCACAAATAAAGGTACAAACCGCTGGAGTAAATTCAGCAGGTCAGGCATCATCTCTGGAAAATATGGATAGGCAGTGTTTTGGGTTCTGTCCCAAAACATTGCTTATCCATGTTCTCCACAAGTGCTGCCTGATCCGCTGAGTTACTCCAGCACTGTGTCTTTTTCAGAAACATTGTTGATTGGCTTTGTGTTTATCATGTGCACAGCGTTGTGATTGACTTGGGTGAATGGTGCGAAGTAGAGCTGATTTCAGCCTAACTAGTACCTCTTAAAAGACAGATAAATGATGGCTGGCATTATTGCTGCAAGTCATTCCAGAAGTCTTTACACTTTATAGCAGAATATGTGTGGCCAGAAAGAGCACTCGGATGTTCAGATGGAATACAGGAGGTCTTGGTAGATGTGCAAAAGAAGAGAGATTTTCTAGTCATAGAGATGTATTTTCCCTCCAAGTAGATGTGGAGGGGCAGTGGGAAAACTCGGCTCTCGAGATCATTGTAGGTCTTGCAACCCCACACATGGAAATGCAATGGGACAAAATATGCAGTGATTATATAAGCATGGTCAAGGTCAGTGCACATATCTTCAAATGCTGTATCTTCCCCAAGGCACCACTAGCCTTCTTCAATATACATGACCTTATCATTCACTAACAACAATCTGTCAGCTCGGGGCCTACATTTCATTTGGCACATCACATCATCATATACTTACCCCTACACCAGCATTATTTGCAAATCTCATACCTTCACACCCTGCCAGATATTCTACCATGACAGGTACATCATCTAAACATACTGTACAGCATTCTTTAAAACATTTCTTGCTTTTTTTCAAAAAGGGTCTTGGTACAAATGTCATTCATTCATTCCTTCCACAGATGTTGTCTGAGCCACTGAGTTCTAGCACTTTGTGTTTTACTCAAGGCCAAGCACAGGTTCTGCTGCAAATGACTTATCAGATGAATACTTTGAATGAGCAGCCTGTTGAAGCAAGGTAACGAGCTGCGTGATGAAATGCTGGTTGCATTGATAGGTAGAGTGGAAAGTGTCCATAAAATGCTGAATGACAGAAGGAGTCCAGCTACAGCCTTGCAAACTGCTTTGTATTAAGATTAGAAAGAAGACAAAAATTGCTGGAGAAACTCAACGGGTGAGGCAGCATCAATGGAGAAAAGGAGTATGCTACGTTTCGGGTCGAGGCCCTTCTTCAGACTGATCTGAGATCAGACTGTATTGAAATTAGTTTTGTATAGTTGTAGATACAGCGCTGAAACAGGCCCTTCGGGTCCGCACCAACCAGCAATCAGGCCATACACTAGCACTAGGGACAATTTACAATTTTTACCAAAGCCACATTAATCTATAAACCTGTACATCTTTGGAGTGTGGGACGAGTGTTAAATCTGGCGATGCTGAGGGTTACAGCTCATCCAGGGCCAATCTGAAAAAGGGAATTAGGAATGCTAAACTTAATCACAAACGGCGGATCGAGGAGCATTTCCGAAATAACTCTGACCCCAGGCGCATGTGGCAAGGAATCAAATCCATTGCCGATTACCATAAAGTTAACACTCCCCCCCCCCAGACCATGCCTCCCTTCCTGACGAGCTAAACTATTTCTACGCCCGCTTCGACCGGGACAACAAAACTCCAGCCATCAAAGTTGCTCCACCCCCGCATGAAACAACCCCTCAGTCTCTCCACCTCTGCTGTACAAGATGCACTGAGCAAGGTGAATGAGCACAAAGCTTCCGGCCCCGATGGCATCCCCGGCGGGTGCTCAGGGCATGTGCTGGACAACTATCCCTGGTCCTCACTGACATCTTCAATCTGTCACTGGCCCAGGGTGTCGTCCCCACTTGCCTCAAGACATCTACCATTGTGCCAGTGCCCAAACAATCAGCGACAGGGAGTCTCAACGATTTCCGGCCAGTGGCACTCACCCCTGTCATGGCCAAGTGCTTCAAGCGGCTGATCTTGGCTCACCTCAAAGCCAGCCCTCCCCCCCCACACTGGACCCCCATCAGTTTGCCTACCGGACCAATAGGTCAACAGAAGACGCCATATCGGCGGCCCTACACTCTGGCCTGACCCACCTGGACAGCAATAACACCTACATCAGGCTGCTGTTCATCGACTTCAGTTTCCGCCTTTAACACTGTCATACCCGCTAGCTTGATCACCAAACTCAGCGGTCTTGGCATCTCCACTTCCCTCTGCAATTGGACACTGGATTTCCTCACTAACAGACCTCAGTCTGTTAGGATCAACAACCTCACCTCCTCCACTATAACACTGAACACTGGCGTGCCACAGGGCTGTGTGCTCAGTCCTCTCCTCTACTCTCTCTTCACCCATGACTGCATCCCTAAGTTTAGCTCCAACGCCATCATAAAATTTGCCGACGACACCACGGTGGTAGGACTGATCAGCGATAACGACGAGTCAGCCTACAGGGAGGAGGTCCAGCACCTGACAACCTGGTGTGCCAATAACAACCTCGTCCTCAACTCCCAAAAGACGAAGGAGATCATTGTCGACTTCAGAAAGAACAGAGGGGGCAGACACACCCCCATCCATATAAACGGGACTGAGGTGGAGCGGGTCTCCAACTACAAATTCCTCGGGGTACACATCTCGGAGGATCTGTCCTGGTCCCTCAACACCTCCAAGCTGGTCAAAAAGGCGCAGCAGCGCCTTTACTTCCTGAGGAGGCTCAAAAAAGCCCACCTGTCCCCCCTGATCCTGACCAACTTCTACCGCTGTAGCATCGAAAGCATCCTGACCACTTGCTTTACGGTATGGTACAGCAGTTGCACCGTAGCAGACAGGAAGGCACTACAACGGGTGGTGAAAACCGCCCGGCACATCATCGGTGCCCCACTCCCTGCTTTGGATGCCCTCCACCGAAAACGGTGTCTGAGACGGGCTGGGAAGATCATCAAGGACCCCTCCCACCCTAACCATGGACTGTTTGCCCTCCGACCATCGGGGAGGCAGTACAGGAGCCTCAGGTCCCGCACCAGCAGGATGAGGAGTAGCTTCTACAACAACACCATCGCACTGCTGAACTCAGAGTCCCGCCGATAGATTCCCACATCTGTATTTATTTATCTGTATTTATCTAAACATTGCTATCACTACGTACTGACACTAAACTGCATTTCGTTGTACCCATACTTGTATCTGTGCAATGACATTAAATTTGAATTGAATTGAATGGAAATCGAAGCACCGGGGGAGAATCCACGCGATCACGGGGAGAATGTACAAACTTCATACAGACAGCACCCATTGACCAGATCGAACCTTGGTCTCTGGCGCTGTAATTGTAATTAATTTATCAGCCAAGTATGTAAAAACATACAAGGAATTTGATTTGCCATACAGTCATACCAAAAAAGCAACAAGACACACAACTGCATAAAAATTAACATAAACATCCATTACAGTGCACTGTGATGGAAGGCAATAACATATTATCTTCTTCCCTCCTTTTCGCCCGCAGTCGGGGCAGTCAAACCATCTGCAGTCGGGGCGATCGAAGCTCCCGCAGCTGGCGATCGAAGCTCCCGCAGCTGGCGATCGAAGCTGCAGCATCAGGGTAATCGAAGCACCCGAGATTGGGACGGTCGAAGCTCCTGCGGTTGCAGCTCCTGAAGTAGATCCCTGACGAAGGGTTCATAATCTTCACGACGTTAAGTCCGCAGACTGCCACAGTTGGAGCTCCCGAAGTGAATCCCCAGCAAAGGGACCGCCAGCTTCACGATGTTAGGCTGCTGTGCGGACAGAGATATGATATGGAAAACGTTGCATCTCCGTCGAGGATAGAGATTTAAAAAAGTTTCCCCCACCCCCCACCTAATACAAACTGAAGATAAAACTAAAACATACATTTAACAACTGACTAAAAACAACAATAAAGGACAAGACTGTTGGCGAGTCTGTCATCATACAGCGCCACCGTAGAGCAGCGACTCTACTGCTGCCCCACCATGTTACTCCTTTTTTGATTTAGACCCCTTTTAGATCCCTTTTCGAGATTAGGACCTGTCATATCCAATATGAAAGTGGTAGCAACTCCTAAACTAGCACACCTAATCACAATGTTTGGCTGGATTGATTGATATTTCAGCTGCCTTTTCAGCATAAATGATGGAGTGGACACTCCAGCATGAACCATATGAGCTTAGACTGCTCTCGTATCTTGCAACCAAGCAATCTTTCACTGCTACCATCATGGCCCTGGGTTCAAATGTCTAAGGGGGTTTTGCAGAAGTCATACCACTCCAGCAATTTTTCCATGAGAATCTTTGAGGTCTTAGCTTGGAAGATTGATAATGAATTTGTGGAGCATGAACCAGCTGCTCCCCTCAGGATAGCTGTTTTAATGACTTCACTACTGCCACAATCCAATGTCTTTGCTGTTTCTCAACTTCCAGCCAGCTTAGCTGCCACTAGTCATGGCAGGAGTTGCAATCCAAAGCTGAACCTACTGGGCCATCTCTCCACTGAAAGTCAGCAGTTGGCTGGAGCCCTGCTATAGCTACTGGCAAAGCACTAGATCAAGAAATGCTGCACAGGATGCAAGGGCTGATAAAATACACAGTGATAACTTAAAGTTTGTATAGATTAGTTTGTGGTTGATGTCTAAATATGGTTTGGAATGTTGATGGCATTGTGTTTTTATTCTGTCAGTGTTGTCAAACAGACATCGCTGGTTAACAGCAGAGAGAAGGTAAAATGAATAACGACACGAGGTGCTGGAGTTAATCAGCGGGTCAGGAGGCATGTTAGTACAGGTGTCGGGGATTATGGGGAGATGGCAGGAGAATGGAGTTGAAGGGGAGAGATAGATCAGCCATGATTGAATGGTGGATTAGACATGATGGGCCGAATGGCCTAATTCTGCTCCTCTCACTTATGAACATGAACTTATGAGTGTCTCTGGTGGACAGGGATAGGCAACGTTTTGGGTCGGGACCCATATTGGATTGTATTAGGAAAGGGAAAGCTAAAAGAGTGGTGGGGGCACGACAAAGCCGGGCAAGTGATAGGTGGATACAGGTGAGGGGCAGTTTTGATTTGCAGATGGTTGGTCAAAGGCCAAAGATGAACAGGCCAAAGGAGTGAAATGAAGAGATAAGAATAGAAGAGACGTGAAATGTAAAGCCGGAGGAAGGAATATAGATGGAATGGGGCAGAGGGGGAGGGGAATGGGAGAAAGGGTGTGCATGCAAGTAAGGCAGAGGAAAGGGGGGGGGGGATAGTGGGGAAAGGGGAAGAGTGTTTGCAGGTTATTTATCTAAATTTGAAGAATTCAATCTTCTTTCAATGAGATGAAATCTGAATGCTTGGTATGATTTGTTGTTCACTCATTGCCAAAATGGACCTTCATATGTTGCCTTTTTAGGAAGGGACTACAGATGCTGACACTGAAGATAGACACAACATGCTGGAGCAACTCAGAGGGTCAGGCAGCATATCTGGAGTAAAGACTGCTGGCTTCTCCAGTCTGAAGAAGGATCTCAACCTGAAACATCACCTATTCATTTTCTCCAGAGATGCTGCCTAACACATTGTATTACTCCAGCATTTTGTGCCTATCTTCATATGTTGCCTCGTGTTCTACCTGTGCCCTTTTCTCCTCTTCTTACCCTGCTATTATTGGAAAAGGAAGAGTTTGCTTGTTTGCCCAACATTGTGGCACATAACAGGTTAGGAGACTCAGAAACGCGTGACTGCCGATGCTGGAACCTGGAGCAAAAGAAAACGAGCTGCCTGAGGAATTCAGCAGGTCAGGCAGCATCTGTGGAGGGAAATGATCAGTCGATATTTCCAGTCGAGACCATTCATGTGGACTGAAAGCATAGAGGGAGACAGCAAATATAAGGAGCTGAGTGGGAGGGGAGGGGCAGGGCAGGAACTGGCAACAATGGGTGGATCCTGTGAAAAAGGGTCCGACTGAGCTAGTACAACTTGCCTGCGATGTCCAATATCCCTTCAAATATTTCCTTTTTTGTATACTTGTCCAAGTGTTGTTTAAATGTTGCAATTGCACCCTCCTTTACCACTTCCTCTGGCACTTCATTTCATGTATACACCACCCTCTGTGTGGGGGAAAAAGTAGCCCATCAGGCTCCTTTCAACTCTTTCCCTGCTCACCTTAGACCTGTGGCTTCTAATTTTAAACTCCTCTACCATGGGTAAAAGACTGCTGCTTTTCATCTAATCTATGGCTCTCTTGATTTTATGTACCTCTAAAAGGTCACCCCTCACCTTCCAGAACTCCAGGGGAAAAAGATCCAGCCTATCCAACCTCTCCTTATAACACAAACCCTCCAGTAACATCCTCGTAAATCCTTTTTGCATTCTTTCCAGCTTACTGATATCCTTCCCATAGCAGGGTGATCAGAACTGTATACAATACTCTAAATATGAAGATAGTCACAACATTCTGGAATAATTCAGCTTGACAGGAAACATCTATGGAGAGAAGGAATGTGGTCCCTTCTTCAGTCTCTGAATATGATCTTACCAATGTCTTGTATAGTTGTAACATGACTTCCCAGCTCTCCTACTTAATATCCTGCTTGATTAAATGGGTACCTCCCACAGCCGACCTTAAGGGCGCAGGAGGCCACACCCAGGTTCTCTTTTCCACCAGCCCTGCTCCTTACCCGTCATATCCGTTGTGGCCTTCATCACCGGCTCCATCCTCGTCGTCTTCAGGGGATGAGCATTGTCTGCCTTAGCGACTCTCCCTGCAGTCTATGGTCTGCCAGGTCCTCTAACCGGTGGCCAGATCAGCAGCTCTCACCCTGCCGGCCGCTTTCTGCTACTCCTTGTTTCTACACTTAGTAACAAACACGTGATCCTCTTATCTTCACGTGAGACCTTCACCTTCAGAGGAGTGTCAGCACAGATGGAACTGGCAGAGGTTTTGCTGGTCTTTGCTGTGCCACCCACCCACACTACATGCTCACCCCTCTCTCTGCTTTCAGCTGCCAGGGCCCCAAGCCATCTTGTTGTCATAACTTGACCAACTCGTGGTGTAATTGCAAAGTTTGAAGGATGCAACATTCACAGGTTTGAACTGTTTATGATATTGAATTGTTAGCATTCTTCAAATAAAGAATTATTCCCCGCACAAAGGGCATCACAGAGTTTAGGGAAAAAGTAGGAATATGGTTTTGATATAGATAGTTTTGAGTGGTGGAACAGACTTAAAGGGCCGAATTATCATCCTGTACTCGTATTTTATATCTTTTCATGCTTCATAATCCTATTTTACATGCAGTCACGATAGTTGGTCTTTAAGGCACAGATCTTTCGTTTTCTAAAATAAAGTCAATGTTGCATGACCATGTAAGGACAGGTAGCTTATTTAAAACCTACCTTTATCATAAATAAGTTAGAGATTTTTAATGTATTTCTCTCAAAATGAGGAGTCAAGAGTGTTTTATTGTTACATGCACAGAAAATGGAACAATGAAATTCTTACTTGCAGCAACAGCACAACATGTTTATCAACACAGGATTGAATATATAATGTAAACACACCAAAATAAGTTTAAAAAAATGTTTTAATGGTATAGTGCAAAAAAACACAACAAGCCCAAAGTCCAGAGCACAAACAGGGAGTTGATAGTTTGCAATTTAGTTGTAGTTTGTAGTGTTCAATAGCCTGATGGGGAGAAGGGTTGATGGGGAGACGTTTTTTCCTGAATCTGGACATTGCAGTTTTTAAGCTCATATACCTCCTAATATTGAACCTATGGGTATACATTTTTAAAGGGTCCCCTTAAAATAAGAAACAATTGGAGTAATTCACTTAAAATTGATCAGAAAACTGCCATTGGAAAATAGGGACTGACATAAGCAATGTTCTTTCTGTAGATGTATAAACATATTTTCACACTTGCTTTCTAGTGGCTGAGAAGACAAAGGAGCAGGCCTCTTTAGTGGGTGGAGCTGTAATCACAGGGGTCTCAGCTGTGGCTCAGAAGACCGTGGATGGAGCTGGAAACATTGCAGCAGCCACTGGTCTGGTGAAAAAGGATGATTTCCCATCTGAAATAAAGGTCAGCTTTCATCAAGCATGCAATCCCACCCTCTACGGCTGTGTTTATAAATCAAAACCACTCATTATAAGCCTCACATATGCTTAAAATAAGAATGACGAACCAATGATTACACCCCAGGGAAAACCGAACATCTTATATTTATTTCGATGATAATATTCACAAGCAGTTTTGGAAATCTACTTTCTCTATTAACCTGCATGTAATGGAGGCTAACACAAATTCAAGAGGGGGTGACAGATTTTGCATACATTACAGTCACAGTAATGCTCAAAATGTATAGATGTGATCATCTACTTGATAAGTTTATGTTTGCACAGCTTACCACTAATAGCAGAATGCAGAACAGAAAAAAATATGGTATAAATCAGTCTATGTTATTGATTTGACATGAATCCGATTATTTTCTAATTCTACACTGTAGCCAGTGCTCTTTCTTAATTTACTGGGTTTTTTTACAGTGCTTTCCTATTCTTGTCTAATGTATTAGAGTTGGCATGTACTGCAGTTTAGAACATAATGAAACAGTTGTATTCTGTCACAATAGCAGCAATCTGAGTTTATCTCCGAATCTGAGCTTTCTGCAGCAGTTCCATGCTTCCCAAAGCACATCTCAGGTCTTTTATGTTAGCTGTCTGTGCCTTGAGCAGACCTAATTGTGGCCTAGCCTTTTTGCAAGCAAACAGAGGTCATAATCTTGCCCTCTGCTCCATATATATTATAGATCTGAGGGATCATCGTGAATAGACCCTCCTTTATTCTGGTTCTGAAATACATCATGCCTCTGACCAGAGCTGTTTTTTGCGTCATTGACTTCTTCCTCCCTACTATAATTGGGAACATTCCAGTTTTTGAGCCTCTTAATGGGAGGAAAACGGACAAGGCCATGCTGACTGAAGAGAAGTTAGCATTATGTATGGGTATGCCCCATTTTTAGCTTGGTGAATTAGACGTTGCGAGAAAGAAAAGTAATGAGGAAAGGAGAATTGGATATGCAGATATCCCATGAATTATTCCTTATATTAGTGCCTTTTCCTTTGATCATCAATATTCTGTCCTTCAAACAGCCTTGTCCTCCACCAGTTTATTTGTGGTTCTGTTATATGCTACCTCCTCCTGAAACAGAAAAGTGGGCACAGTTGTCATTGTGTTTCCAACAATATGTGAGCCTCATGTGTGAATTGCTGGGTGAATTGCTGCAAATGTTTGCAGGTTATAATTTGTGGGTGAGAGTTTTGCAAATGTGCAGAGTACATGAGGTGAGGCACAGGAATCAAAATATAGTAGACTGCAGATGGATAGACTATTGGTAGTTAGGTGATGAGAGGCACATTACCATAGCAATTAATGCTGTTGCTTCATGCCTCGGTGACCAATGGTACTTTTATTGTCGCATGTGCTAAAGCACAGTGAAATTATTTTCTTATATACAGTCCAAAACAGCATTGCCATATCTAGGCACATCCTTGATTAACAAGTGTATAGAAAATATCTACTGAGCCCGCATGCAAGAGGTTCCAAGGTTTGATGCCATTTTAAATATCCAGTCCGCGCTCCAGTTCTTAGGAATGGTGCCTGTTCCAGGCAAGCCTCAGGCTGCTGCAGGCCTCCAGACATCACCTTCCTTGGATGCGATGTCCCTCGCCTCTCCCATCCACCTTTGTGCCCCAGGGACGGCTAGTGTTTGACGACCTCTGATGCTGTTTGTGTGGAGTTTGCACCTTTTTTACACATTCTCCCTGTCACTGTGTGGTTTTGTCTAGATGTTCCTGTTTTCTTCCACATCCCCTAAAAGCACTGTATTGGCAACATGACAACCATAAATCATCCTTGGAGGAAGAGAGAGCAAGAAAGAGTCTGTGCTTTGGTGATTGTAGAAAGGTGATGGAATTAATAGGCATGTTGCAGGAAAAAAGTGCTGCCAGCATCGCTGGGGAATGGATAGGTGACGATTCGGGTCAGGACCCTTCTCCAGCACTTAGTGATTTTTTTTGTAAACCAGCAACTGCAGTTCCTTGTATCTAAAGTACTTGTGTTGCTCATATGTATACTTTGTGTAAGATCTGATCAATTAGACTTTTTGTCAGCAGCACAGTGGTTCAGCATAGCTACTGCCTCACAGCGCCAGAGACCTGGGTTTAATCCTGACCCCGCATGTTGGCTGCAAGGATTTTGCTGTGATTGCGCGAGTTTCCTCCTACATACCAGAGAGGTGCAGGTTAGTAGGTTAATTGGCCTCTTTAAAATTGCCCCTAGTGTGTAGAGAGTGGATGAGAAAGTGGGATAACATAGAACAAGTGTGAGGAGAAGATCAACAGTCGGAAACGACTGTGTGGGCCAAAGGGTCTGGTTCCATACTGTAAACTAAATTAAATACAACTTAAAGAATCTCCGAAGTATATAATAAAGTGAGCATTTACAGTAAGCTGGTCATTCATTAATCAGGTGGACGATAAAACTCAATTGCAGTTTTCTTGCCTTTGCAGTTATTGAAGCCGTCATATGTTGTAAATAAATATATATGCCAACTTTGAATACAGATAATATATATCAATTTAAATTAACAGCAGCTTTTAAGCATAGCTAAATAAAATACTTTAAAAATAAAATGTTGATTTGAGTTGAAAAGCTGGTCAGTTTATTGCATTTTCAGCATCAGAACACAATGTGAAAGTTAGTTAACCAGCAAATCTATTCTTTAAAAATGTATTAGTGTCAAAGCAATTAACCACATTCTCGTGCGCAAGTCAAACATTTTTGTGGATAGAACAGCTGGTATCTGTGTACCTTTGTTAAGGTCATTGTTATTTTACAAGTAGATTGATGCTTATAATTATGCTGGTCATTTGGATTGACAGATAGAATCTTCAACCTAGATTCCAGTCGAAAATAATCCTTTACATCTTGGATTAGATTCAGACCTAAAATGAAGGAAAGTTGAGGCAGAACAAATGATGCAAGACAGAAGTCAGAATGAATCAGCTTTAGATGACAATGTTACTTTAAAATATTATGCACTGAGGCTCTTAGAAAATCATGAGTATGTAAAGATGACCATGAAGTTGACTTTCTTCGCTCGCAGTTATCGAGTCAGCTTGGAAATGGGCACTTCGGCCCAACTTTCCCACAACGGCCGACATGTCCCATTTACACAAGTCCTACCTGCAGGCGTTTGGCACATATCCCTCTAAACCTACCTGTGTAAACGTTTCTTAAATGTTGCGATAGTACCCGTCTCAATGGAGCAGTTTGCTCCATACACCCACCACCCTTTGTGTGAAAAAAATACCCCCCCAGTTCTCAAAACCTTATAAAAAAACATGTAAACTGCAGCATAATTGTCACATCTTGGAGGCCACTGCAAAAATTATGCTCGGAAATTCAATTGTTCTGGCTCACAAAAATGGGATGGTACAGCATAATTTCACTGAGAGGTCCTGCAGTACCCATCTACATTGGACGATGAGCAAGATGTGGATTCCATTTTAACAGATGTTTGAGAATGTTTAGGCATTAGAGATTAAGAAGACAATTTGCATCCAGAGGGCTAGTATGGACATTGTGGGCCAAATGGATTTTTGGGCTAGCGGCTCAGTCACTCAAGCCTGGTGTGCTGGCAGCTCATTCACGGCTGGTAGGCTGGCAGTTACTCAAATTCAATTTCAAGCAGGGTGCAAGGCCACCAAATTCAAGTGCAGTTTCATACCATTTCAAGCAGGGTGCAAGGCCAACAAATTCAAGTGCAGTTTCATACCATTTCAAGCAGGGTGCAAGGCCACCAAATTCAAGTGCAGTTTCATGCCACTTCAAGCAGGGTGCAAGGCCACCTAATTCAAATGCAGTTTAATACCATTTCAAGCAGGGTGCAAGGCCACCAAAGACAGAGTCGTGACCTCCCCCTCCCCATCTTGCAGAGACTGAGCCATGCCCACACTTCCGGGTTTTATAGTCCCTCCCACCCCACCAGAAGGGGCGTGGCCTTCACGGCATGATTGACAGAAGAGAGAATCTCAACATTTTTTAAACACTCATAATTCTTTTACTTTTCATCGATGGGAAAAATCCTCAGCACCTGATGAGCGGAGGGGGACTCTTGAGTAAGATGGCCAAAGGTCACTGCCATACGTGGTAGCGTTTCTTTCTAAAATCAATATATAGCACAAACAGGAAGTCGTCAAGATTAGACTTTTAATTATATAGAAGGTAACACCACTTTTCAATAAGCCAAAGGCCACACCACATTTCAATAAGGCAAAGGCCACACCACGTTTCAATAAGGCAAAGGCCACACCATGTTTCAATAAGGCAAAGGCCACACCACGTTTCAATAAGGCTAGGCCACACCACTTTTGCATTTTCAAACCAACCCACTTTTGCATTTTCAAACTTTCCCACTTTTGCATTTTCTAACCAAACCACTTTTGCATTTTCAAACCCACCCACTTTTGCATTTTCAAACTACATTTAGGGCACTCACAAGTAAGTAAAACCACTCACAGTTTAGTAGACATGTGTTCAGTGTTATTCACAGCTTGGACTGAGAGTTGTGACCTCTTGCCCCCCCCCCCCACCCATCTTGCATAGACTGAGGCAGTACACCCATCGGAAGGGACGTGGCCTTCATGGCATGATTGACAGGAGAGAGAATCTCAACATTTAAAACATTAATAAGTCTTTTATTTTTCATCGATGGGGAAAATCCTCTTGTGTTGTGCAGCAGAGGGGGACTCTGAGTAAGATGGCCATAAATCACAGTTGTAAGTGGTAGCATTTTTTCTAAAATCAATATGCAGTGTAAACAGGAAGTGGTCAAGATTTGAGTTTTAATTATATAGATAGTACACTAGACCCATGACCTTCTATGTTTCTGCAATTCATGTGCTCATCGAGACATAAATGCTATCAGTCACCCAGTCCAAACCATTCTCTCAAGCAGTGCATTCCAGGTTCTTGCCACTAGGTAAAGAAGGCCCCCTCAAATCCCCTCTGAATCCAATCCCCTTTACTCTCTTGATGTCCTCAGTGTTATCTATCTCTGATATGGGGGAATGTTTCCTGCAGGCTAGCCTATCTATACCCTTCATACTTATGTATATATACCTCAATTATGTCCCCTCCTAACCATCTATGCTCCAGGGTGAACAAACATAGTTCCTTCTCCAGTTTCCCCTTCATACATTTTACAAAAGCCCTTCAATATGATTAAATCATTCCTCCATTTAGGGATAAAATATCACGATTTAAATAGGTTTTATATTGTTAATAAGCCCTTGGTTTTAAAATAAAATTTATTATCAGGTGAATAATTTCAATGTAGTTGTTTTACTTAAAATGCACTTAAAAGCATAAGGCACAGTAAGATTAATAGTTAAGCCGAAAAGAAATAGCTCAAAGAAGCATTAAAACAATAATCAAATTACTATGAAATCTAAAACACCATTACAGCTAAGATGTGCATATAGTTGCAGCGGGAATTCAAGATTTGCAAGCAGTTCAATTAAAAGAAAGTACTTTAGAACAAAATATGTCTTGGTTGGACCCGTTTGACTTGTTATGTGGTATGGATTGATATCCAACATGCATTTATGGGCCCCAATTGTATCAGATGCCATATTTGTGAGGAGGTTAATATGTATTCAGTCATTGTTTCAACAGTATTTCTGAACCTGGACAAATGGCTTTGTGATATTTTTGGTATTCAGCATTGATAATGTGATAAACCCTCCAGGTTATTGTGGTATTATGGGAATAATAGTGTCAGGAATGCGGTGGCCGGAGGTGACGTGGGAACCCGGGGGTGTGGCAGTTAGGGAGTTGCCCGGGCGTGCACACGAGCAGGCTGCTGCTGTACAGAGTTGCTAATTAAAGATATACTCTGTTTACGTCGTGGTACGAGCTTTATTATACAAATAAACACGACATGGTGTCAGAAGTGAGATTCAAACCCACATTCTTGCGGCTCTCAGAGGAGCACGCGACATGGTGTCGGAACTGGGATCCTTGTAGGCAAATAAAAAATAAATAAAGATAAAGACGAGGAAGGGGTATCATTTTGGCGCGAAATGAGACGAGCCTGCAAATATGGCGCAACCCACACAAACTGCTACATTCACAATACAACCTCCAGAGCCATTCGAGTTCACCAAGTCTCAAGAATGGGAGCGTTGGATCAGGAGATTCAACCGCTTTCGGCTTGCAAGCAATTTAAACGCGACCTCGGCAGAAAACTAGGTGAACACGTTAGTGTATTGCATGGGTGATGAAGCTGAAGATGTGCTAAAGGGGCTAACGCTAACTGCAGGTGAGAGGAGGGAGTACACGGATGTCAAGGCGGGCTTTGATGCATTTTTGGTACCTAAAAAGAATGTAATGTATGAAAGAGCCAAGTTCAATCAGCGTGTGCAACTGCCAGTAGAAACGGTGGATTCCTTCATCACTGCTCTATACGGATTAGCTTGAACACTGCAACTATGGACAGTTACAGAATGAGCTGATCCGCGACAGGTTAGTGGTCGGGCTGAGAAATGTCTCATTGTCAGAAAAGTTACAGCTAGACAGAGACCTAACCTTTGCAACTGCAATAACAAAAACAAGGCAGTCTGAAGAAGTTAGACGACAGTGGTCTGACTTAAGAGGAGAAAATAGCGGTGCTAGCAAGTGCTCTAATGTTGATGCTGTGCATGCTAAAAGCTATAGAAAACCCAAATTTCCCCCAAAGCCTCAGCCACAAGCACAAACACCAAGCAAAAATAGACTTAATACACGGCCTCAGCCAGGTTTAAAGGCCTGTTATAGATGTGGAAAAATGGAAATGCCCTGCTAAAGATGCTGTGTGTCACAACTGTGGCAAAAAAGGGACATTATGGTAGAGTGTGCAGAAACTGTGCAAAATCTCTCACTGCTGTCACTACAGAGGAAGAAGAGAGCTTTTTCCTGGGAGCCGTGGATGCTGGAAAAGACCCGTGGACGGTGCAGCTAGAAGTGAGACAAAAAAAAGTGTGCTTTAAAATAGACACTGGTGCTGATGTCACCGCCATGCCAGCCGAGGTGGACCATGACATTACAGGGGGGCATGATGTGAAGCGCCTGGCAGTGTCGACACGCCCATTGTTTGGGCCAGGGGGCGATGCACTCTCTGTCCTGGGTGTAGCCAGAGAAACACTGCGCAGAGGCAAAAAGAAAGCCATAGAGAACATTTATATAGTAAAAGACCTGCACACTGCACTGAAGGGAAGGCCTGCCATAGAACGGCTTCAGCTTGTGTGCAGGGTTAACGGCATCACCATGGAATCAGTGAAACAACAATATCCAAAGCTGTGTAGCGGCTTGGGTCTTGTTCGGAGGCCATACTCAATTAAATTGAAGCCAGAGGCCTGTGGCCCTTCTCTCTCCACAACCACCACGCAGAGTCCCTCTGCCGCTTGTGGGAAAAGTGAGGAAGGAGATAGACCGTATGGAGAAGATGGGCGTAATCACCAAGATTGAGGAGCCGACTGATTGGTGTGCTGGGATGGCAGTGGTGCCGAAGAAAACAGGTGATGTTCACATTTGTGTGGACTTCACAATGATGAATGGATCAGTATGCAGAGAAAAGTTTATCCTGCCTTCTGTCGAGCACACTCTGGCATGCGAAGCTGGCGCAACAGTATTCAGCAAATTAGATGCCAACATGGGCTTTTGGCAAGTACCATTGACAAAAGAGTCTGCCAAATACACCACCTTCATCATGTCTTTTGGGCGCTATACTATTTTAACCGACTACCCTTTGCATAGCATCAGCACCCGAGCACTTTCAAAGGATGATGATGACAGAAGTGACCGTAGCCTGGAGGGGGTACTGTGTCACATGGATGACATCCTGGTCTGGGGACAGACGCAGGAGGAGCATGATGTGCGCTGCGTGTGGTGCTAGAGAAGGCATATAAGGCCGGCATTATGCTCAACATGGACAAAGTGAGATCACACACCACACAGTCAGATTCCTGGGTCATGTGATTTCAGCCAGATGGAGAGAAGCCAGATCCAGAGAAGACGAGAGCAGTACAAGAAATGGATGCACCCAAAAAAGTCAGCGAACTCAGGAGTTTTTTCTGGGCATGGTCAATCAGCTGGGCCGCTTCTTTGCCTAACCTGGCTGAAAAAAAAGACAAAGTGCTACGAGACCTGCTGTCCAAGAAGAACCATGGTACTGGGGGACAGAGCAGCAGGCCGCCTTTGATCAGTTATAAACAGAGCTGTCATCCACACCAGTGCTCACATTATACAACCCAAACAGTGCTCTAAAGATCTCTGCTGATGCCCTCTTCCTTTGGCCTGGGGGCAGTCCTGCTGCAGAAAAGCGATGCCATGTGGTCACCTGTGGCACATGCGTCCAAGTCAAATGACACCAACAGAGCAGCGTTACGCTCAAGTAGAGAAGGAGGCATTGGCTGCGACGTGGGCAATGTGAAAGGTTTAGCTGTTTCATCCTGGGAAGACCATTCGAGCTGGAAACTGACCACAAGCCGTTGGTGAGTCTGCTGGGAGGGAAAGCTTTGGATGACCTCCCACAAAAAAGTCCAAGATTTTAGGATGATACAGTCAATCATGTCCCTGGTACAACTATAGCCGCAAGAACACACAACAGACACAACAGACAACCAACATCAACTCGGTCTCATGATTATCTCCCTTGCAAAAGACATTACTGGGGAGCAGCTGACGCCATGGCCTGCTATCGCGTGCTCCTCTGAGAGCCGCAAGAACACAGGGGGGTGACAAAGTGCAGGGGCCGGGCCAAACAGACTGTATGGTGGCCAGGACTCAGCAGCCACCTGAATGACATGGTGCTGAAATGTAGAACCTGCATCCAAGAGAGAAGGAATGTCAAAGAGCCGCTGATGCCAACGGAGATGCCAGACAGGCCTTGGCAAACCTTGGGAGCTGACCTATTCACGCTGAAAGACAAGACTTATCTACTAGTAGTAAATTATTTTTCAAGGTATGTGGAAGTTGCGCTGCTGTCACCCACAAGGTCCACAGATGTGGCGGTACACCTGAAATCCATGTTTTCTCGTCATGGAATTGGTGACGTTCTTAAAAGTGACAATGGGCCCCAGTTCTCAGGTAGCCACTTTAAAGCCTTTGCAGCAGAGTATGGCTTTGTGCACATCACGAGCAGCCCCAGGTTTCCTCAGAGCAATGGTGAGGCGGAACGCGCTGTACAAACCGTGAAAAAAACCTGCTAACAAAGGCGTCAGGCCCATATCTTGCATTGCTGGCCTACAGAGCACCCCCTCTACAGAACGGCTATAGCCCGGAACCGAGCTGTTGATGGGGGGGGGGGGGGGGGGGGGGGGGGGGGGGGGGGGGGGCGCCGCCTCCGCACTACTGTTCCTGCCCTTCCAACCCTGCTGAATCCAGTTTTGCCTGACTACAATGCGCTGGGGGCCAAAGAAAGGGAGAAGAGGTGGAACGACGCAAGATCCTTCGACAAGAGGCACGGAGCGAGAAATCTGGAGCCACTAGTACCTGGGGAGGAGGTGTGGATCACCGATGCACGAGTCCAGGGCAAAGTGCTATCTACACACAATACCCCTCGCTCTTATATCGTCCAGGTGCCTCAGGGCACACTGAGGAGGAACCGGCAGCACTTGGTGCCGCTGCAGACCAACAGTGGGGTAGTCGACGCTGATGAGCCACAGGTGGGAGAAGAGCCAGCTCCACCAGAGCCAGTTCCACCAGTGACAACATCACCCAGCAGAGAGGGCCCCACCACAGAGACTGTGCGGACCAGGTGTGGGAGAGAGGTTTAAAAGCCGAAGAGACTTGATTTGTGATTTATTGATCTGTTTTCTATAGTAAAGAAAAAGAGAGAGTGAAATTGTTCTGTAAACCTGGTACATTTACCTGAAACCTGAGAGTTTAATTTTTGAAGAACACAGCCTGCTAAAGTAATAGTTCACAGTATGGTAACATGGAAGTTATTTCTATTTTGCATGCTTGAATCTGGGACAGGTCTTCCAGCAAAAGGGCAGAATAAACCCCTTAAGACCTGCAGAGACAAAGGTAGTCCACCCTTTGTTCTCAAAGAAAGGGAGATGTTGTATTATGGGAATAATAGTGTAAGGAATGCGGTGGCCGGAGGTGATGTGGGAATCCGGGGGTGTGGCTGTTAGGGAGTTGCCCGGGCATGCACACCAGCAGGCAGCTGCTGTACAGAGTTGCTAATTAAAGAGATACTCCGTTTACGTTGTGGTACGAGTTTTATTATACAAATAAACGCGATAGTTATAATATCATTTCGCATAGATCAGATATGATACTTGGCCATTTTGGAGGTCAATGCTCCAGCAATCCCACTTCCAAAACTGACATGTTCAACAACCAATAACTGATGTAAGGACTTGCAGGTTAGTTGCTGGTTCATTAATTCTATATATGTTTAGTGTTTTTTATTATTATTTCAAGTGCAATAAATTGTTAGCGAGTGGTTGCCAGGGCTGAAAGGAATTTAGCCTATATCAGACCATTTTCACATACTGATACTCTCCCACATAGGACACCAGTAAGAATTACTCTTGCATTAAAAATAGAAAATGCTTAAAACTCTCAGCAGATCAGACAGCATATTTTCCTAAAATGTCAGTAACCAGGTTCATTTCAGTTACTTGCCAATCTCTGAGTAAAGAAGGATACCCTAACACCCCCTCTCAACCTCTCAATCTCATCCCCCTTACTCTAAATCTATACCCTTACTCTAATCAATCTCTGACATGGACAAAATGTGTCCTGTAATCTACCTGGTCTACACTTTTATATTCCTTGATCATGCCCCCTCTTAACCTTCTGTAGTGCCCATTTGGCTTTATTTTGTGTGTCATTAATTATGGCATTTGCCTTTAAATTTTAGTCTGCCTGTAATTATGTGGGTGGGATTTATTACGTAGTCAGTGGCGTGTTTGCTGCTGGGTTTCTTGCGCAGAAGCGGGTAGTAGTTTAGTTCAGAGGACCTTGGCGAAAGGTATAACTTTTTTACCATGGGAAGTTTTCTAACGTTTCTAAGTGATAAGCTGAAGTTTGACGGTTTAAAATGTACGAGTAAAAGAATATCTTACTGTTTTTCTTCAACAATAAATAAACTTAATCAAAGGACTGTGTTATGAAGATTTATCTGTTGAGAAGCTTTGAGCTGAAGGACGTGGTGAAGCTTGCATGCATATCGAAACGACATACTCCTAAAGCTATGTTTTCTCCAGAGTGGCTAGAGAAATAAAGGAGTGATCTCTTGAACGATATAATAATCTGCCGCTACATAAGAGTCAAAAAGGATACCTCTGATAGGAGGTTTGAGCTACGTCCCATAGAAGAAGGACAGCAAACTTGTCTAAGATCTCGAGAGAGGTTTTGGCCAGAAGACCGGTTCCAGAAGAGGAACTGAAGACAATAGATCTTGGCCAGATACTGGCCTAGAAATTTATCAACAGCAGCACGACTTATCTGAAGATTGAAGACATTATCATGGAACCGTGAGTAGAACGATTATTATACTTTTGAACTTTGAAGCTGGAAGGCTTTAACCAGAATGGTTTCTGTAAGGTGACGAAGAAAGCTAGTTCTGCTAGTTTGGAAGATAGCCAACAAGCTTGTTTTTCCACTCAGTCTGGAGAAATCCTGATGTCTGACCTTGAGTTCTTTTGAACACAAGATAAGACACATTCCTTTTGAAATAATGTCATTATTAACTTTGTAGATGTTGAGGGATGTTGTCTGAAAATCCAATTTGTTATTGTTCTTGAAAAAATGTTTTCAAAACAGCCACCCGATATTTATCAACAAGACTAAAGCAAATTGAAGAAGTCCTTGTTTGTTCAATTTAAAGATTTGGAAATTTGCCAAGACCTGTTTTAAATCCATGGAGCAAGAAGAAATAGGTGTGTCAGAGGAACCACCAGATGGCAAAGTCAAGCTCAGCCAAGGACAAGCTGCCTACCTGAAAGAAACCTAGAAGGAGGAAAACTGAATATGGGAACAAGTTAACGAGTCAATTAAAAGCTGCAGAAAACTCATGTATCAAGAAGAAGCAGATAATACCCAAGCTGCCTACCTGGAAGAAACCGAGAAGGAAAGAAACAAGTTATGGAAGAAGATACTGAAGCTATTTGATGGCCTGAAGGAACTAATGGAATCGGATGACAACGCGAACAAGGTGGGAGTTAAGTTAGACCAGCTATGCAGCTTTGGAAAAGAGCTTGGAGATAAGCAAAATGAATTGCTGGATTCAGAGCCATCTCAGGAATAATGCGAAAGACACACCCAGTGGTATGAGGAAAGGGTGAAGTTATTCAATGACTCCATGGAAGATGGCTGGAGATGGTTAGCTGAAGTTTATCAGAGAGCGTGTGTCAAAGAAGGAGATGCGATGCAACAAGGTGCTGGAATGGAGGATGAGATTACGCCACGAGATAGTATCTTGAATGTATCTACACGAAGATCAGGGCATAAATCTGGTTTTATAGTCAGTTCAGTATCAAGGTTTCTGCTTGATTGAGAGTTGATCTAGCCACTCTTTCAATAGATGCCTTGAAGAAGAAACATGAGATTGAGCAAGGGAAAGAAGAAATGACACAACAAGGAGTAGAAAGGAGGTGACAAAAGAAGGAGATGACGCGAGAAGGAGCAGAGATGAGGCGACAAGAGGAACAGATGAAAGAACAGATGACGCGACGAAAGGAAGAGATGACGCAACAAGAGTGGGAGATGAGGCGACAAAAGGAGCAAATGAGGCAACGAAAAGAACAGCTGGAACTAGACACAATGATGGCGGTGGTCAAATCAAAAAAGGAGATATTAGAAAGTGATATTTCATGATGCAGCTCTAAAGCATCAAAGACGATGCACTCTGGTTTGAGCTGAAAAACTGCTCCAAGTGAGTCAGCATTTGGATCAATTCCACAATCCAGGTCCATCGGATTACATGGCTTTGAACACCCATTGGAGCAATGTAGGGCTGGTGAAACTTCATCTCAGCAAATGGGTGCTAGACTGAAAGAAACTACTTATGGAGCCACTGGAGAGGCTCAGGACAAACCAACAGCTGAGTACGCTTTTCCGAGGCCTGATATCCAGGCTCAAGCAATCCAGTATGAGTTTACCAGTATGCCTGTCTATCGTCCGTTGGCGCCAAGTCAAGGTTATCAGAATGAATTATTTGCATTGGCGAAAAGGCAAGCTGAATTAATCGAGATCATAGCTCGACAAGATCCCTCTCTCATTCTACCACCAGTAGAAATTCCTACTTATGATGGAGATCCTTTGTGGTATGAAGCTTTTATAACGGCATTAGAAGAAGTATTAGAAACAAAAATTACAGATGAAAAGGAGAGCTTACGATTTCTGGTGAAGTACACAAGCGGAAGTGTTAAGGTACTTGTAGAAAGTTGTCAAAATGGGCCTGACAGCCAAGGCTATAAAGAGGCAAGAAGGTTACTTAAGGAACCTTTTGGTAATGAACAGAGGATTGCTAACGCATGCATGGAGAAGGCCCATGCTTGGAAAGGTATCAAGCCAGAAGATGGGGAGGCATTGAGTGATTACGCAATATTTCTTAGAGGTTGTTGCAGCTTGATGAAAAATCTCGGCCACATGGAGGAAATGAATCTTGCAAGTAATACTCAAGTCATCATTAGTAAGCCGCCCAGAAGACTGAGAGAAAAGTGGAGAGATGAAGCAGGCGGAATATTGGATGAGAAGAAGCGAGTAGCCAGGCTACCAGACATGGTGAATTTCTTGGAAAAGCAAGTACAGTACATGTTAGCGCCACACCACGATAAGATTGAAGATCATAAACCAATTGCAACTAACAAAGGTTCTACCTTTACCAAAACTGAAGAGAGATCAGGACCCAAGAGAAGCAGTTTTGCTACCACTATAATACCCGTGGAAACGACAGATGGAATGAAAGGAGATGTATCTGCTATCAAGTAAATAGGATTTTGTTTATTATATGATGGTGTCGAAGATTCAAGAAGAAAGAATATAAAGAAAAGGTGGATTTTTTGAAAGAGAAGGGAATCTGTTTTGGATGTTTGAAAAAAGGACACTTGGTGAGAGACTGTAGGAGTCCTATAATTTGTGATAAGTGCAAGCAAAATCATCCTGATGCACTTCACACTGTTACGAAGCTACCAGAGCAAATAAAAGAGGAAGAACCGGAACAAATAGAAGAAAAGCCACCAGAGCAAATAGAGGAGAAGGAGCCAGAGCAAACTGAATTGAAGGAGAAACCAGCTACAGTGATGCTGTCGCCTCGCCTCAAGTAATTGGGGTCCGGGTTGTAGCCTGTATCTTGTCGATCTGACCAGTACAGGTAAGGAATAGCAAGACGAATACAGTGTTACAAACATGCATTTTTGGATCACGGAAGGTCGACTACCTTTTGTGCAGAAAACCTGATGAGAAGGCTGAACATCACAGAAGAGACTAAGATTCGATTGTGTACTATAAATGAAGATAAAGAGAGCATGAGTCGTTACGTTGCAAGTATGGAGATATCCAGTCTGGATGAAGATAATTTTATACCAATATCTGAAGTGTTTACACATGAAACCATGCCTGTTGGTCGTCAAAATATTCCCAGATGTGAGGACTTGAAACAATGGCCTTACCTGACGGATGTAAAAATATCTTAAATAAATTCTGATATTGACCTACTTATCGGAATGAATGAAAGCATTGGAACCTATACAGATTGTGAGACACCAAGGTGAGGGACCGTATGCTGTGAAAATATCTATTTAAATAGAAAATATCTTAGGTTATCCATGACTCCTTGAGAAGGAACAATGAAAATGGGAATTGGAAGAACTACTCTGTCATTGTTGTTAATCAAATATCCACTGGTTCGTTAGAAAAGTTGGTGATGAAGTAATACAATCATGACTTCAATGAAAGTACCAATAAGGAATCTGAAGAAATGTCCAGAGAAGAGTTAAAGGTTGTGGATATTATGAGCTACTCAGTAAAGATTGACGGACACTATTGTCTGGACTTACCTTTTAAACAAGAAAGTGTTAGTCTGCCAAATAATAGTCGTATGGCAGAGCAACGCACCCGGAATTTGAAACGCAGGTTTAGCAAGAATACTAAATTTCATGAAGTAATAATCACTTTGAAAAGTAATTTGTACATGGATGATTGCTGAAAATCCATGTCTAATGAGCAGGAAGCAATTCAAATGGTAAAACATCTGACTTCCCTCTGCAATAAGGAAGGATTCATGCTTTCCAAGTGGATCAGCAATAATTGTGATATATTGGAAAGCATTCCACCAGATGATCGAGCCAAAGAAACCAGAGAGTTGGATTTGGACAGAGATGATCTGCCAATGGAAAGAGCATTGGGAGCTGCTAATGTTTCACAATTGAAATATTTTAACACAAAAAGTCCTGCGGAAGAAGTTTCTAGAAAACTGACAGCGAACTACTTCATAAGCGATAAGAGATGGAACAATGAACTAGAGTCTCTCTGTAAGCACGACAGAGAATGGCCAAAGCTTGAGCTGGGATTTGAAATCTCTGCTAAGGATCCGGAAATTAAACCAAACCTAACAGTGAACGTGATTGCTAAAAATCCTGTTATTCTCTCAAAGGAATTTCACACTTCAACATTACTGTTACAACACATCCATGAGTTGATCGGACATGGAGGAAGAAGTTTCCTGCTATCAAAACTTTGGACTTTTATGTTTTGGACTATATTCTGGGTATCATGTCTGATGTTAAGGGTTTGGTGCGCACGGTACGACTTTAAACTAAAAACAATTTTCTAATAAGATCAATAACCAATTTTAATCTGCTCGTAATTATGTGGGTGGGATTTATCACGTAGTCAGTGGCGTGTTTGCTGCTGGGTTTCTTGCGCAGAAGCGGTTAGTAGTTTAGTTCGGAAGACCGTGGCGGAAGGTATAACTTTTTGACCACGGGAAGTTTTCTAACATTTCTAAGAAATAAGCAGTAGCGGGTGCGTGAGAGAGCCCGGAATGAAGGCAAGGAGCCAGGCAAATTCTGTAAAGGCTTTAATGAGCACAGCACACTACTCTCCGCTTCAGTGAGAAACTGAAGACTGGTCTCGCGCCAAAAATCCCTGCACTTATCTTCATAACTGGGAGCCTCCCCCGGACCAGTCCATCAAGTGCCAAGGGGACTGAGCCAGGGAGTAGCCTACTCCCCAGAAACCGCCATAGGACCTCCCCCACCCCCCAAGAACCGGAGGCACGAAACGGACAGGGGGACGTACGATATGACCAGCCTGTGTGCGCACCACAGCAGGCGCAGGAACTGGAGACAGGCGAAGGTGGTGACACAGGCACTTGGGGAAAGGGCCGGAATGGAGGGCGAGGCCGCGGAATTATGGCTGGCTGGCTGATGTCCACGTGCCAGCTTCAGCCGCGCAACGGAGACTGGCTCACGACGACCCCCCATGTCCAAAACAAAAGTGGAAGGGCCATAGTCGAGGACCTTGAATGGTCCTTCGTACGGCTGCTGAAGGGGCATCTGGTGCGCGTCCCGATGCATGAAAACAAACGGGCAGTCCGGGTGAGCGGAAGGAACGTGCGGCCTGAACAAACCATGGTGAGATGTTGGCACCGGTGCCAGCTTGCCCACCGTGTCCCGAAGCCGTTGCAGGGCGGCTGATGGCTGCTCTGCCTGTCCCTGTGCTGATGGGATAACTCACCGGGCAATGTCAGCAGGGCCCCATGCACCAACTCAGCTGAGGAGGTGGCCAAGTCCTCTTTGGGCTTGGTGCAGACACCCAGCAAAACTCACGGCAATGCGTCAACCCAGTCCGGGTCCATTAGCTGAGCCTTCATGGCAGCCTTGAGCTTGCGGTGGAAGCGTTCCACCAGGCCGTTCGCCGGATGCAGTGCAGGTTAACCCCGAGGAGGCGGGATAGGTCCAGCAGCACTCCGAATCGGGCAATCCAGTGTGCCGCCAAACGGGGCAGTAGATGCCAATGGAAGCAACAGGCCCCATTGAAACGCCGGCTGGGTAGGAGTGGCCCCGCATGATATGGTCAAACCGCTGGCGAGGGACGCGGAACTCCTGGAGCGGTGCCCGCACGTGCCGCTGTACCTTGGCTGTTTGGGCACTGTTGTGCCACTGGGCGCCACTGAGGTGCCTGCTGTAGAAGGCCAGAGGCTGCCAATGCCCGTCGATCAGCTGCTCGAGCACCGCTCCAACCGTTACCTCAGAAAAGTCGACCATCAGCCTGATTGGTGCATCTGCGCATGGGTGCACGAGCATCGCGGCCCCAGCCAGGGCCGCCTTGGCCTGGTGGAACGCCACCACCGCTTCGTCAGTCCATTCAACCTCCTTTCCTTTGCCCGCCATATGGTGAAACAACGGGCGCATGATCCTGGCTGCGGACAGTACAAAACGGTGGTAGAAGGCCACCATACCAACAAATTCCTGGAGGCCCATCATAGTGGCCGGTCGTGGAAACTGGCACACAGCGTCTACCTTGGCCGGGAACGGCATCGCACCCTGCCAGTTATGTGGTGGCCCAGAAATCAATGGACGTCACCCCGAAACGGCATTTGGCTATATTGACGGCCAGCCCATGATCGCTGAGACGTTGGCATAGCTGGCGGATATGGGTACAATGCTCCTGCCGTGAGCGGCTTGCCACCAAGATGTCATCGAGGTAAACAAACACAAAGTCCAGGACTCTCCCAATCCCTCTGCCCCACCTGGACTCCATCTATTTTTCTCCTCCACTTGCAACCACCTTCCTGCCGCCCCCCCACCCTCCGCCAGTTTCCTCCATCTGCCTTTACATCTGCAACTCATCAAATCCACCTTCTTTCCTTTTTTTTATCTCTGCCATTAGTTCTAACCATCTGCTAACTGACTATGTAGATCTATTACCTGCCATGCTTTGTCCTGCCTCTCCCCTTTTCCAGATTTCTTCTCCCATTCAGCCTAAAGAAAACTCTTAATCCAAAAAGTCACCTATCCATGTTCTCCAGAATTACTCCAGCACTTTGTGTATTAACCAGCATCTGCAGTTCTTTGTTTCTAAGTCTTGGATAGTGTCTTAAGCCAAATTGGCCCAGATGTCCCTGCTGTAGACTGCATTATCACAGCAGAACAGCAGCAATCCTGACCAGTTGATAGGCAAGGACGTTGTCGGAATGGCCCATTGGAAGCCTGAACACTATCAACCTGGTAACGGTCAACACATTTCTGCTCTAGGGAGCCTATACCATTCTTCAGGACAGTGTCTCAGCAATCCGAGTAATCCTTTGGAGGACAAACTGACATGTGAACGTTTGAACACAACATCAGCAATGTGAACTGGCATGCAGCAACAAAACCTCGCATGGCCGCACTCTGAGCCTTCACTGTGGCCCTCAGGTGATGGGTCGCCGCTGCAAGCGCTGCAGTGAGAATTGTAAAACTGCCCATCAGATGCCACAATATAATTCACTCCACGAGTGATCTTGAAAGGAGGGGCTCCAAGCTCTGAACAGAGCTCTGTACCAATTTACTGCCAATTTCTTCTGTTCTCAGAGACAGATAAAGTTCACTCCCCAATGTACTTAGCATTTCATCATGCATATCCATTAGCCAACATATGTAGATTGTCTCTTCATTATCCTCATTTGAGGATTTTGGCCTGGAAGTGTAATAGATTCGGATTTTAGAAGGTCTTGAGGTGATGCCAAAAGAGGTTAGAGATTGTGGTTTGTTGGGGCCTTAAAATTGATGTTGAACTGAATAGGAGATCAGTGGATGTGGAATGCAGAGAGAGGATTCACCAAGGCACAAGATCTGTGGTAGTGGGCAGACTGTGGATGTGCAGGTAAATGTAGATACGCATCTTTTTAAAAAAACATCTCTGTCACGGCTTCCTGGGCCCGGGGTGAGCCCCAGCTTAAAAATCACAATGCTTTAGATTAAGCAGTACTTAGTTGTCCTGAGAGTGCTCAAGACAGACTCACCTCAGAACACGCTGAGCTAATCTCCATGGCGATTCCTCAAAGGAGAACTTTCCCAGATGCTGTTATGATGTGGAAAACAAAGAGTGTCTGTACAAGAACAATTTGCAATTGGAGGCGCCAGTTGAATTTGCAGAGTGGCACAACCAACCTCGAAATTATTAAATACACAATCCACCCAGGGAAAAATAAATGATTTTTATATATACTTAATATGCTAAAGAAAAGTTCTGTGTCCAAATCTCTGGGAACCAAATCTACCACTCACAGCAATGTTAGCTAACAAATAATTTCTTTAACAAATTGTCATGAAAGCAGATTTGCATTTATGGTTTTAAAAGCAATTACTTTGGCCTTCATGCCATTGATGCCCTGGAGAATAATTTCTTAAAAAATAGCAGAGAATGTGTCTCCGAGAATATCAGCACTAAGTGCGCAACCTGCTCAATTAAATAGACTCATCCCGGAGAACAGTTCTCGCTTTTAGCTAGATAAAGACCCTGAAAATATTTTTCCTTATAGGCTGAATACTGGATTGGAATCCATCATTCCAAAGAAAACAGGGATGACTTTAAATGAGCCACAAATGATAGCACCATCCTTGCTCCGTAAACACCTCATATTTGCTTCATCCCTCACGTCAATGTAAGTTCCAGAGAAACAAACCTGCACTGACCCTTTGAGTATTAAGCTTCCTTATACATTTTCCAACACAAGCATTTGTTTTCCATCAAGCGTTTACAATCGTAAGAAATCAAAATATATGTTTTTTAAATGTTGTATTTCATTAACATTTATTAATATGCAAATATATCATAAAGTTAAATATCAGTACTTAATGTTAAATATCATTTTATATATAATGTTATAACAATATATCCTTTTCTTGTTTAACTCTACCAATGTATTTCTGAGACAGAACGTGTCAGAAAGACTCAGCAGGTCAGGGAGCAAGGATGGAAAGAAATAAAATAATGCAAGAGTTCTGATGAAGGGTCTTTGACCTGAAACATTAAATCTGTATTTTTTTCCACAGATGCTGCCTGATTTGCGAGTGCTTCCAGCATTTTATTGTTTATTTTTTCTTTCAGTTTTTTTATTTAGTTTAATTCTTAATTTGTGAAATAGTTCGCAGAAAATAACACATGTAAGCATATTATTGCAAATGTGGTTTTAATTTCAAAATATCTTAAGGAGAGACATAAGAGACTGCAGATACTGGAAAAACAAACTGTTGGAAGAACTCAGCAACTCTGGAGAGAAATAATGGGTGACATTTTGGATCGAGACCCTTCTTCAGACTCGACCCGAAACATCACCCTTTCCTTCTCTCCAGAGATAATGCCTGACCCGCAGAATTACTCCAGTTTTTTGTGTCTATCTTCAGAGATAAAATAAGCTTGTTAAGGTGCAGGGAAGGAGGAGGAACATTGATATTTCTGAGAGGACCAAAACGTAGTGAACATGGAGATTCATGGACATCAGATCAATGAATAAATGGGAGCAGTTAACGAATGAGAACATAAACAAAAGAACATAAACAGATGAGGTCCCAGAGGACTGGAAAGCAGCCAATGTTGTTCTTTTGTTTAAGAAGGGAAGTGCCGAGAATCCAAAGAATTATCGGCCGGTGAGCTTTACATCAGTGGTAGGGAAGCTACTGGAGAGGATTTACACCAATTTGGAAGAAAATAAATTGATTAAAGACATTCAGAAAAGCTTTGTACATGGTCGTTCATGTCTTACGAGCTTGATCAATTTTTTGCCATTGGACAGTAGTCATTTGGCACAGTACCTTTGGTTTTTTTTTACATTTGTATGTATGGAGATTGTACGCTCTCCTCGAGACCTGCAAGGGTTTTCCCCGGGTGCTGCAGTTTCCTCCCACACTTTAAAAGACATAGGGGTTAAGTCCCACTCAAAGGCTTGACCATAAACTTTAGAGTTACACTAAAGAGCCTGTCCCACTTACGTGTCCTTGGCACGCAAATTACGCGACTTTGTGGTCGCATTAAGGTGCACAGGCATCGTATGGCCCGTCCCACTGAGAAGCGCGGAGGGGTATATCATTGTGCGCGACAATGAGCGAGGCTCCGAAATTTTTGTAACGAATAAAATCTTCATGCGCCACGGCCTGTCGCGTGGCCAATGTGGGACAGGCTCAAGACCCTGGCACAATGCAATATCTCACCTCCAACAGCAGTAGAAGCAGGCAAACGATCGCCAAAACTCTGCCTGGTGCTCACGGACTTTGCGGTCCAGATCCGACCCGCCACTTTCTACTTCCAGAGCGGGGCCAAGAAAAATAGAAGATATGACACAAAAATCAGAGTAACCAGCGGACCGACAGCATCCTCTGTACGAAGCAATGGGTTGACGTTTCGGGTAGTCCAGTACCCTTCTTTTCATACTGAAGAAGAGTCCTCGACACGGAACGTCACCCATTGCTTCTCACCAGAGTTGCTGCCGGTCCCGCTGAGTTACTCCAGCTTTGGTCCATCTCAAATGACAATCAAGGCGCACGCAGACCTATTGTGCGCATGCATGAAATCCACACGCGACCACAAGGTTGCATAATTTGCGTGCCAAGAACACATAAGTGGGACAGGCCCTTAAGTAAGTGTTGTACACTCTGAGAATCTGCTCTTCAGATGAAAAAATAAACCGGAGCAAATTCTCCTTCCTCAGAAAGAAATATGATATGTGACACTTTATTGAAGCAAAACTTGCCCTTACACTTCAATCAGCATGAGCTAATCAGAACAATCTAATAATTATCACCATATTTTTGTAGAAACTCATGTGTAAATTGGCTGCTTTGTTTCCTATATCACAATAGTGACTGGGTTTAAATGTATCTCATTAGCTCAGAGGTGAAAGTAAACCACTCTTGTACAGTTTACTGGTAATAAAGTGGCTGACACAATCATAGTAAATGGATTAAATCAGCAAAGTATGTAAACATGTAGGAAGGAACTGCAGATGCTAGTTTAAACCGAAGATAGACACAAAAAGCTGGAGTAATTCAGCAGGACAGGCAGCATCTCTGAAGAGAAGGAATGGGTGTGGTTCTGGTCGAGACCCTTCTTCAGACTGTATCATTACTTTAAGCCCTTCTTACCAATAGAACTAATGAAGATATCTTTGAAATGCTATGAAGATGCTTTGAAATATAAATTTCATATGGAATGTTACTTGATTTCTACACGAATGAATCAATACCATATTCTTCCTTAACCTCGCTAGAAATTACATTGTCAACCAAAGATTGTCACCTTTTCTCACATGAATCACAAATCACCAAAAACGCACTATGGCTCATGCGAGCATATTTGCACATTTAAGACCACTTGACATTAAATTTAAACGTTAAACGCAATCACTCTATACATCAGCAAATGAAAAAGGAGCGAGTAATTTAGTGATATACAACAGTGACTAGTATGTCCTGCTAAAAACTCATGAATGATTTTTCTTAAGCTAGTGATTCTGAAGGAAATGGCAGTCCTCATAATTTTCAAGTTCTCGACAATGATAATCTAAGCATTTAGTTAACGACAAAGACTGACAGGATAAGAAAATGAAGCTTTTGCATTAATGCAGTTATTTAAGGAACCTAACATCTGCACATGTTGATTTGGTATCTTTACCATAACACCCAATGAGTTTTCTGACTAGATTAGCTCAATATTATGATCTCACTACTTTTTTTTAAATCAGCAGGGCTGATATCTGTGAGGCATCTTAATATAAAGAGATATTAATTTTAATACCGTACCCATTTCCAAACTACAATCCTTAGAGCAAAATAGAAGTATAGTTCTGGATTGATATTTTTAATAGGTCTGCAAAAATATAGGTAAATATTTTTACATTTTAAAAGTTAATCACGATTGTATAGGATTTACATAAATATCAAACCTTAATGGGCACCACAATGACATGATAAGCTTCACCTTGGGCCCCCCTGTAAAGAGTTATTATCAATTAAAACAGAGGATAACAGCAGAAAGATTAATGATAAATATTTTTAAGAAGAACAATCTATCTATTATACTTATAACACTCTGATCTTGGGGAGGTGTGTGTGTTCATACTGCTCGATAAAAACGAGACCCTGACAATAAAATCTTTACAAATTGCTGTAGAGATGTATCCGGTGAAGTCAAAAATCGGCTTACCAGAAAATTTCGAGCTTTATTTCATGTTATTAATCAAAATGTTCAATAATTTCAAATAAATTAGAAAATGAAACCGCTTTGGCAGATGACATCACATTGGCTGCACGATGTGCTCACGTGCTGCGAGTCATGTCGCCCGGCCACGCCGCTCACAAGACCTATGGAAAAAAAACACACTCTCTTCTTGCTCGAGCTGCGAGTGACGTCACACCCCATGACCATCCGTTCTCAGGCCCTGACTGCAGCCTGAAGCCAGGAGCGAGGTTCGGGAACCAGCCCTCCCCTCTGACAAATCCCACACCTCCAACCCCTCAAACCCCACAAACTCTACCTTCTCCCACTCTAACCCACCCACCCCCCTCTCTGTGCCCTCACGCTCCCTCTCCTGCCCCCCCTGCCCGCTTGCCATGGCCACCCGCCCACCTCGCTGTGGCCCAGCAGCCTGCACGCCATAGGCTCTGCAGACCCGCCCCGCTTCGCCCGCAGCCCGCATCGCAAGCAGTACCGGCTTTCCCCTCCTCTCCCCCCTCCTCCCCTCTCCCCCCTCATCAACCTCTCCTCCCTCGCCCCTCACCCCCCTCTGCACCTCTGCTCCCCTCATCCCTTCCACACTCACCCCCACCACTCACTCACCACCACTCACACACTCCTCGCCCACCTCTTGCCTAGCTCCCCCCTCCAATCACCTCCCCCTTCCTCTCTCTCCCCCATCACTACTCTCCTCCCTCTCTCACCCCCCCACCACTCTCACCACCACCCTCTCTCTCCCCCCCTCCTCTCTCCACCCCTCCTTCTCTCTCCCCTTCATGTTATATATGCACTGTGCTCACAATCACTACACCAAGACTAAATCGTGGAAGCAGAGATTTCTTTATTTGCGAGTCTGCAGAGTTCGGGTGCCTCTCCAAGTTGAGACACAAGCCCAAAAGTCCGAAGGGTAAACCCCCTTTATACAAACAATTCTACATCCAACCACCCACCCTTTGACCCCCTCCAAACAGACACTGCGGGTTGCACAATCTGTAGGTACGTTCCCCACCAGTACCTCCCACAACATACCATCGCATGACCAGACATGTTCATGGTAAAAGATCAGTTTTCCTGACCAGGGGTGTGTTGTAATTCATATTTATTTTTATTAAGCATGCTCATTTGTTTATTGACCTGCCCTGTTTTGCTCGACCTCCAACTGAAACTCCTCTCAGTTCTCCTATATCAGCACAAAAGCTAAGCTATAGTAATATGTATTAAAACATTTAAAAGTAAAGTGGTATAGGTATATGACGTGAAGGAATGGAGGGTTATGGTCTGATGCAGGTAGATGGGATTAGGGGAAAACAAATGGTCTGGCACTGACTGGAAGGGCCGGAGAGGCCTGTCTCCATGCTGTAATTGTTATATGGTTATAGTGACAAGGGTCCCATCTATCACTCTGCCCTCCTACTGATAGGGATCTATCTACATCACTGCCCTTCTACCGTTACACAATGCTATCAATTCTTACCAAGGAGGCTTCTGGTAACTTTTATACATACAGCTGTGTCAGAATCCTCTCTTGGCCTCTATCAGTTTGAATCCTCCTCTTAAAGCCCCTTACAATAGTGGGGTTTTAATCACTTATCCCCTCACAATCCTCCCTTTTTTCTTTGCTATGCTATACTCATCTATTGATAAACCTCATTTTCAAGCTCCTTCAGTCTAATTGAAGTAACATGTCCCTAAGTGTCTGAAGAAGGAACTGCAGATGCTGGAGAATCGAGGGTTTACACAAAAAGGTGAAAACTCAGAGCGGGAGCAGCCGCATTTAAGACGAAGGGAGATAGCGACGTTTCGGTTCGAGACCCGAAACGTCGCCTACTCCTTCGCTCCTTATATGCTGCAGCACCCGCAGATTTTCTCTATCCTATTTGTGTAACATTGTCCTAATCTCCTTTTCCTGTAGATCCTGGACCTTCCCGGTCGCTTTATCATTATTTCTGTATAGCCTAAAACTGGGGGGGGTATATACAACCACCAAACATCACTTCCACCACATCAATTCCGGGGGGA